>VYXC01002940.1:11347-46092 GCA_013397175.1 Platysteira castanea
CAGCCCCACGGCACAGCCCCACGGCACAGCCCCACGGCAGCCCCACGGCAGCCCCACGGCAGCCCCATGACAGCCCCACGGCAGCCCCTTGCCTGCCTCCCCAGAGGCAGCAGCACCCAGCGCTGGGGAGGGAGCTGCTGTGGCAGGGGAGAGGCAGCACATCCCGATTTCAGTCTTCCGAGCCAGAAATGTGTCCAGTTACTCCCGTCCCACATGTCTCTCAATGTTCTGTCTTTCAGCCCTGCTTCATAGGGTTTGGGGGCTTTCTCGTTGTTATGCTTAATGGGAAAGAAATGTCTTGCCTGTCCACTTCTCTGCTCAGCTGTCCAGGCACGCGGAATAACAGACAAAAAGTTCAGACTGTGCACAGGGATCAGGCACAACTCTCTTTTCATATCTCAGGAGAAGAGCTTTCTGTGCTGTGTCCTTTGTTGGAGTTTTGCACGTAGCAGTCCCTCTTCAACCCAGGACAGGCATTCAAAACAACTACGATAATTTTTATGGAATGAGATCACTGAAAGCAGAGAGCATATGCAAAACCCCTTCAGGAACTGACCTGAGGGTGTTTTCACTAGGTATTTCTTTTGGACTCAGATGTCTGAATACATGAGCCAAGAATAGACAAGTATCTCAAAAACAGCAAAGGGCACTCGGAGAAAGAAGCCAGGAAGCATTAGGTAGCTCTGGCCTTTTTTTTTTTTTTTTTTTGGCGGGGGGGGGGATGTGTGTTTTACAGACAGAATCACAGTATTTTGGTCACCCAAGATCTCTGTCCATGGAGTTGCTAAAGAGGCTGGGAGCCTGGTCTGGGAGAAAGAGAGGCTAAGAGGGAGGGGTGAGAGAGAGGACTATTTAGGGAATAATCAGGAGATATTAAGAAACAATTACTTCCTTTTTTAGGTAAAATTAACTGGAAACTCTTGTAGAACAAAGAGGGAGGGGATTAGGCATGCAAAAAATTATGTGGTGGATTAAAATGGATTAATAGATCTCTTGCCATGCTCATGGATGCCATGGATACTGAGAATTTACATGGCTACCCAGACTCTGAGGGCACCACCAGCACTTACTGCCAGGCAGTCCCCTGGAGCTCCCCCTGCCCCTGTCCCATGACCTCATTTCAGTCACCTGTGGCTCCAGTCCCTGCCCCAGGAATGCCCTAATCCAAACATCTGGTCTTATGCTCTTAGGTACTGAGGCACATTCAGTGAGAAAATATTAGTGAACTGAAGTCATACAGTCTTGTTGGATAAATTCGGTGAGAGGAAGGCTAAAATTCACCAAAACCAAGAAGGATCTATCTCCAAAGCACCAGAAGTAGCAAAGGTTGAGAATGAATTTATTTAGTTCTAGAAGGGAATCTGAACTTGCTTCCATCACCTCTAACAAATATGTCCCAATAGCCCAACTGGTAGATAATATTTTTCGTGTGTTTTCTTCTGTTCCTGCAGGAAAAATGAGCAATTTCCTTGGCTTGGATTGAACTGTTTGGGGTTGTGTTTGTTTGTTTTCTAGTCTGAGAAATAATAAAAGTAATTATAGCTTGAAAGAAAGAGCTACTTCTTAACTTTTGCTCTATGAGGGAAAGATTTTGTTTAGGATTGTTTGGCTGACTGAAAAAATGTCTGGGAGCTGCAGACAAAATCGCCCCCTTCTAGTGGTCAGTGAACAAAGAGACTGAGCTAGTACTTCCAGAACCTGAGCAGTGCTCCATCTTTTCTATGGGACAAATAAATAGAAATCATCCCAGTGAAGCTGAGAAATGTTCACACCTTGTTCTCACCACTCTGATTATCTGAGAAGCAGAAATACACTGGTCAACTATCCTGAACCTATGGGTATGGATGGAGTTATTTCAGAAAGGGATGTCCATAGTCCTCACTGAAGAGACTTGGAAAGGCAGAGGTTCTGCCTACCGACTTACAGGAAAAATAATACAAATGTGGTTGGAAGGGACGAAGAGTCTGTCAGTCTCAGTCATCATGCTCGGCTGGAGGGTGAAAAAGCCAAATAAAGCACAGAGGTGATGCTCCTTCAGAGAGGCCTGGGGAGAGCAAAGCAGCTGCTGGGAGCTTTGCCCCAAGCAGAAATTCCCAACACCAACTGTTTCTGTTTCAGCACAATTATTTAATCCGAGAAAAAAACCTGCGACTCCCTTTCCTCAAAATAAGGTAATAAAAAGTGCAGTCTCGATGACAAAGAGACAAGCCTATACTTGTCCTATTCATAACACCTTTCCAAGGTCTGAATGAACCTCCGTGATTCAGAGTCAGTGCTTTCATGAGACAAAGAGCTGCTTTAGCTGCTACTGCTGCATTTTACAAATCACAGAAAGAAAAGCTCCAGGGATTTCAAAAGCCATAGACTCGGCAGAGACTCCACAGTTTAATTTGTCAAGTGAGACAGCTGGCAGATTACAAACTCAATTTTACTTCACAGTCACTAAAGCCATGAATCTAGTGCTGTGTCACTTGAATCAGTGATGATTAATGAGTTTCAAGACCTTTAAAAGTGCAAAGGGAAGTAGTTTAGAAAGGAAAGGCTTCACCTGGCATAGAAAAGAGACAAGACCTTGTTGCATGGTGACATGAGCCAGGTATTCTCCAGCACTGAGGTAGGGCTGGAGTAAGGGTTACTGTGTTGAATGAGGATATTAGAATTTGAAACATTTCTCTTCCCAGCAATAGTTCACTGTTGCTGTTTTAAAGACAAGTGGACTCCCCTAGGCATCCTAGAGAGCAGTTTTGCGTCAAATGTTGCCTGGTGCATGAAAGTGAGTATCCCTTGGAGCAGTGAGCAGAGCAATGTGTCAAGGAATGACAAATAATTGCTCAATACGCATAGAAATAACTCGTGGGAATTTTTATCCAAAGCTTGCAGGGTTCAGGCTGGAACTGCAAAGCAAGGCAGCCTCCATTTTGAGAAATACAGTGCATGTGTTAAGCAAGAAAAACTGGATTCAGGAGCATCAAGTCTCAAGACCCGTAATATTCAAGAACATGAGTCTGATGGGAATTGAGCATATCCCACATTAGGCATAGAAGTACTCTCTTTTTCACCACTAACCTGCTATTTTGCAGCCAGTCTGTCCCATTTTGTTAAGCTACTAAAGTAAAATTTATTTCCTTCTTAGTCATCTTGAAAAGAATTCATGTCAGTGGACAGGCAAGAGGATATTCTTTGCATATGCTCCAAACCCGTATGTTACATTTACTAGATTTGCATGTCTGTGGTTTCCAGTTAAGAGAACATATAAAACAACAGGAAATGGATGGGACAGCTGTGGACCTTTGCACACAACTGCAAAAAGTAGAACTGTGTCCTGGGATGTGACTGATCCCACCTAGCAACTGCAAAGATTTATTGCATTAGGCATATTTCAATAACACTAAAGATCGTTTTCTCATTTAAATCCATTTTTTTCTTTTGTGGAGGTGTTTAGTTCCACAGTTCCCATAAGCAGCTCTGTATCCAGCAGAAACAACATCTTATAAAGCAATTTGTTGGCACTGCCCTCGATCTTTGAGCTGGTCTTTGTGGGCAGGGATTCCCAGAGATGCATCCAGTGGAGAGGGAATGACTGTCCTTCCACACCTCCCCAGCTCGACAGCGTACCCAAGGGCACTGACAGACACCAGTGGACTCCTGACCACACGGGGACCTCCACACTCCCACTTCCATTAAAGGGTTCCTGCTGTGTAGGAACACACAATAGCACCAGAACATTGCATGTGCCTTTTGCTGAGTTGGCAGGAGAAACAAACTTACGCAAAGCAGTTGAAAAAAAACCAAAACCAAGCTGAAAACAGTGACCATCTTAATTTACATCTTTTCCTACTTTGCGGAATCTCTATCTCCTTTTCACTAACCCTCAAGTGAGCAAAGAAGGAATTTCAAGAGTCCAGCTCTACATTAAAACATCAACAAAAGCAATATTTGCACAGCATTTGCATTTTAGTATCATCTTTACTATAGTTATATTTGAATGAACTGTTCTGTTCACTACCTGCCTGCAGGTGGGTTTGCAAGCAATTAGAATTCAGAACTCCATTGTATCAGTCAATCCACAAAATTAGGGCTATCATTTAAAAAGTAAATTAAAAACTAACAAGCAAAAAAGTATAAATTGTTTATTTCTGAGAAAATATCCTACAAAACCATGGCTTAGCTACAATTAAACTGTTAACATAAAAATAGGAAAGAATCTGGTAAAATATATACCTGACAATCATTTAAGTCCTGCATTACATTTTGAATGGTTTCAAATATAGAAAAAAATCCAAACTTCACCTATAATGAGCTTATTCAGTTTGCACCTTGTACAACTTCTACAGTTTATAACTGCATAAAGCTGTAATTCACCAGTGCTGATCACAATTCTTATGAAAATAAATAAGTAAACACACTGAGATGATACAAGCTGAGCATACAGAATTCATCCTAATTACACTTGGGCAGAGGAATTCAAGTATACAGAGTCATACCATGAAATTTTCATAAGAAAAGCAAAGTGGAAGCAACACCCTCACCTGGATCTCAGAGCAATTTCCTCCTGGTTTTAGCATTATTCCTATAAACCCATTGGCTGAAGTTACAAAATAATATGCCTAAAGGCAAAAGTAAAATTAGTACATACAAAAATGTTTCTGCATCATAAGAAGAATCTCCAGCTTTCCAGCTGTGTCACCAAAGCAGGGATTCTTCACACTTTAATCTCCAAAAGTAAGCACTAGGTTCATTGTCCATTCCCTGCCTATTCAATGCAGATGCAGCTTAACCAAGATACTGATTTTATAAGGATATACCTTTCCCATCCCAGATACCTGCTTTTATTCAATGTCTGTGAAGACAGATGTCTATTTTTCTGACTGGGCATGAGGAAAACAATATAGACGGCCATCTTAAACCAGCCAGTTAATTTTTACATGGCTCAAATATGTGCGATGGATTGGGTAGATAAGTGACACATTCCCATGTGTCTCTTTCACCAGAAGAGTTAGACACCTAACTTTATTTGTTATTTTGTCCCATTAGGGTATGATTTAGTGTCCCACAACCCCAACAGAACTGTGCTGTGTTTGGTCAGCACAAAGGAATCCAGCCATCACACTGGATACTTATAGCCAGCAGTTACATTGTGCAGACAAGGACTTGAATTGTGAATTACATCAAATACCAGCACCCAGATAACTTTTGATCTCTCCTCTTTAACTTCCCACGTGCACAAGGAAGGCTGGCACTGCACACACTGGCACAGTGGTGAATACCAAAATAAACTTTCATATATTCGAAGGCTGCCAGTCTCTCCACTTGTGAGATGAGGACTCTGTATCTCTCATTTCTGGAGCTGGTGATGACATCAGTATTTGCTCTCCCACCCCACTCTTACGGAGTCTCCACAGTGAAGTGGAACAGGATCTCCAGAAGCACTGGAGCGCGTGGCTGGCCCACCAGCTCAGGGGTGACATGGCAGCCCCTCAGGGAGCTGGGCATGCTGCTGCTCCCAGGTGATGCAGATGCACTTTGGTTTAGAACTCAAGAGGAAACAGGGCGATGGGAAGTAGAGCTGGAGTCTCAGCATCCTTGCTCCTACATGGATCAAGCATCTGATATTCCCAGGGGAGCACCCAAGTGGTCACAAGTGCACTTTGGTTTGTGGCAGCAGGACCCGTTTCTGAAAGGGAAAGATAAATGCCCAGTGTTAAAGTTTAGCTGGAGGAAATATTTGCTTTTATGACCTTAGTGGAATAAGAACCACATATGTCATACACTGAGTCAACTGCTCAGCAACTGAGCAGGGAGCAGAAATTTTCCACTATTTTTCTAGTTTGGAATGGACTTTGATTTCATTGTTTGTTTTACAACCACACATTAGAGGCATTATTATTACTGCTTCCATGGAAAATGCTATGAATTAACTAGCAACTACCTAAGAAAAAAAAATTATCTCTCTCAGTTTTTTCTTGTGTGAAGAAAGGGTGTAGAAACTTTTGTTTTTCTGATGCACACTGAAAAATGCTTAGGAAATATCACCTAATTTCCAGGGCAGAAACAGGGAGCACTCAAAGCCTGCTACTGATAGCCTATTAGCTTGTGTCCTTGAAAAATAACATGCTACAAGGAGAAAACGTATAGTTCTGAAGTGTAGCTCCTCTATGCCTCAAAGTATCAGGAGTAATTGATTTTAATGGATGATTAAAAACTTTTGCCCCACTATTATTGCACTGTAGGGAGCTGCCATCAGCAGTGACCTACTTGCTGTCATGGCAGAAACGCTTGTTTCAGATGCTGGCCTAAATGCAGATGATTGTTGATTGGTGCTTATCTATCTGCAGTGTGATACCCTTCGAAAATAAATCATTTCTGCCTTGTTGGCAAGTGGCTTCAGTTGTGTTCCCACCCCTGACCCGTGGTGGTGTGGGCACAGCGCTCACCCCTCACAGATGAGAGGCACATGAGCCCTGCGTACAGAGAAAGCTCTCTGCAGCTCTCCCTCCTGTGCCTAATGTTTACATGAAGTGCTGTTAGTGCTGGGCTGGGATATGTGTTTTCTTTGTAAGGGGTTGTCAACCACAAGACCTCTGAAACTGTGCCAGAGAATCAAGAGATCTATTTCAAAATGTTATGCTAATTTTCTGTGCTTTCAAGAGGGCTAACATCACATTTCCAAGCTTCACCATGCAGCCACGCAGGATTGTTTCTTTCCAAATGGATTTGGTGGGAGTGATGGCAGTAAGCACTGAGTTGGTCAGTCCTGTGCTTCTTAGACCTGGGCTTTACTAGAGACCAAAACCTGACATAAATTATCATTGCAAACACTGGCAAACACTAGTGATGAAAAAAGAGTCAACAAACCTTGCTGTGTTATTAAAGGCACCATTTTGAACATGAAAAGGCTCAAATGTGGAGAAGGAAATGTTTCAGCTCATCTGGGAGGAGAAGTCCAGTTATTTTTTGATGCTGCTTGTATCCAAAGCACCTCCTGATGCACAGGCGGCACAACTGCATCAAGGACAGAGGCCCTGGAGAAAGATCCAGGGAAGAGGTTACACACGTGGCTTTATAATGCCAAAACTATAAACCTGAAACAGCAGCTGCACAACTCACCTCCTGCAACCCACCTCTCACCAGGTTTTCACACTCAGCAGTGAAAAGTCAAACCTGCATCCCCCAAAGGACACCTGCCCACCTGCAATCCAGTCCATGCCTAGTCACCCTGTCATTACACAATTGGCATCGTCATCAGCAGTCTTCCCATTTTAAGCTGTACAAATATTTGTACTGTCTGAGAAGAGATGATTGATGCTACTTTAAAAGCCCTTCCCACCCCTCAGTCCCCCAGGGAGATCAAAGTTTCCACTTCACTGCTTTCTTGAGGCATATTTCATAACAGTGATGAACACAAAGCAGAAGAAACACTATACAGTTCTTTATTTAAACCTTTCAGGTTAACCAGTCCCATCTCAATAGATGGGAGCCCTGTTGAAGAATTTTTGTCACTTTATAAAAAAATCTAAGTACAATAGCATTATACACTGGTTTGGGTCACTTATCCTTTTCAGGAAGAGGAAGATCCTAAGTGAAGTGTTACCTGTGGCACCTGCCAGTGTTCAACCCTCCAGAGCATGGTTTGCACAGGGGTGACGTGGCACAGGTGTCAGGTGGCAGGGGCTGTGGGATGGCAGGTAAGAAGATGGGCATTGACAAGGGGGTTGGATGCAGGGAGTGGGGAGGACATGAGAAGAGACACTGCAGAAAGAGACAGGGAGGTGAGTGAGCTGGGAGGGGACAGTTTAGGTGCCCCCCCTCCTCCAGAGCAGAGCGAAGGAAGGGAGGCCGCAACAAAAATGTGGTGAGGTGGCAGCTTTGGTCAGCTTTTGAGACTTCCCTCATGCAGGACACCACATTTCCAGCAGCTCTGCAGGGCTGAAAACTGCTGTGCTGTCACAAGGGCCGTGCAAAGGGCTGCATCCTTCTGCTGGGAGCCATCTTATGAGTTGTTACCCAATTCTTGGGTACAAAACAAAGCATATGAGGCTAGTTAAACAACTGCAGTATCACACTGCACTTGTGTTTGATCCCACAGATAAATGCTCTGCCTGCAAACATCTCATTTAAAAAAAAAAAGCTTCCATTAAAATAAAATAGCAACCAAACCCAGAATATGACGACTTATCAAAACACCAGCAGTGACACTACACTGGAAAATGTTTAGCAAACGCAAGCACACCCTTCAAAAACGCAGTACATTTTTGGAGCATTCACTAACTCTCCCACCCACACGTAGGACTGTCCCTGAGATGTAAGCAGGGCATGGCGTGGTCTGGCAGCATGGTGAAGTGCTAGGAAGGGAACCACCACATGTACTACATGTGCTCTGGGCCGGTCCTGGAGGGCGGCTGGGTCAGCACGGTCACCAACTCTTCTCCAAACACACTCCCTGCAGCCTGCCTGGCCATGGGCTGCAGGCTCCAGCAGCTAGGGTGTGGGGGAGAGGAGCCTTGCATGGGAGCAGGACCGGAGAGCAGCTCTTCCACCACCCTCCTAGACTGCAATTGTTCAGCCAGCCAAAGAAGCCAGACTTCAGCTGTAGGCATGACCCCACTCAGAGAAGGGCATGTTGGAGAACATCAGAAAAACACTATTCCACAGGAAAATTCCCTTCAGGCATTTATTGTTTTTGATTTTGATTGCTGAATTTCACTTAGAAAAGTTCCTCGCTGCCCATGCAGTCAGCTCAGCCCAAGCAGTATTTCTCAGGCAAGCTCCACAGGGTGTGTCTGAAATGTTCTTCTATCTCAAATAAACAGGACGCATGCACTGCCATGGGAATCAGGAATCGAATGCAGCAGGGACTGGAACTCATAAAGATCACAGCTCTGTGCGCCACAGATTAGGCTGGGAAACTGAATATATTTTGTTCTTGCATAACATGCACAGCACAGTTGTTTCCATGTTACTTTCATGTTATTATTTCAAGCAGGACCTGATTCATCACTTTGTTATTTCAATTTTACCTTTCTATGGCAACAATCTCATCAACATGTAACTGGCGTGGACCACACCATCACCAATTTGTTTAAAACAATGAAAATCCAGATTATTTAGTAATGTGTATAGCTTGCTGACTGAATGAGAAAATCTAAAGAAGAACACAAGTACAAAAATGAGTAGACACTAGAGATCTTGTTCTAATTTCCCTCAATAATAGTAAGCAGCATTTCTCCCCATACTTCATTAAAGATTTCATAATTAATAAAATAAGATTACCTGGAACTATTTAATTTACAAGTACAAAATAAACACTTCCTAAAGTTTAAGCTTATAGTTTGATATTGCTGTATTATTCAGCACATAAGGTTGGTCTTTAAATAAAGTCTAGTGTATAAATGAATATAAATATATAATTCCTTAAATCATTCCTGTGCAATTTTCCTTAATGTCCAAAAAAACCCCATCATATAGTGTTTCATTTTAAAGATACTTTTGCATCTGCGTAAAAGCTTGGCCCAAGAATAAGAGTAAAGGGCAAAGAATTAAAAAACAAGTTCTTCAATATACTTTTTTTAGTATTACATGCATTAAAATTTTTTGGGTTGCAAATCTGCATTTATGCATTTGTGCTGAGGCTGGTAACTGGTACAAACCTGACCATCAGCTTACTGTATAACCAGAGATCCCAAACCTCATCCTCGCTACCTAGCCTCAATTCCCATCAGAGGTGATTTGCTGCCTGCATTTGTCAGCACACTCCATGGAACACTCCTGGATCTACTGCTGTCTGACACAAGGGAACTGACAGATTCTCACTAAATTCAATGTTTTAGAAAATGAGAAAAAGCTACCATTAATTTCTTAGGAGTCTTTTGCTTGTTTATTCACCCTAAACTCTATTTTGCATTATACGGCAAGCTTCATATGATTGCTTCCTGATGCAGTAGATTCAAAATCTGGAGGTTCAGGAGAGGTTATTCTTCTTACCATTATCACTGTTAGTGCACCTCTGTATTCTGGCACTAGAAAACAGTGTCCCTATGTCAGTGAATGGAGGCAAGCTTAGTTATTCCCAGTTTTCTAGTGCTAGCAGTCTGGAATAGCATAGCCTTGTGCAACAGTCTGTGTAGGGTTTCCCAAAAACAAGCTCTAAGGGGCACCTTCTCTCTGCAGGAACAGTTGGCCCACAGGGCTGCCAGGTGGGACCAGCTCCACTGGCCTCTTGTTTTCAGCATTCTTCACCCAAATGTCTGCTCCAAAGTCAATCAGCAGCTTCACCAGCTCCACACTGCGATTCCTGGCAGCCGTGTGCAGAGGGGAGTCCAGACCCTTGCCGCTGTTCACATTTGCTCCTGAGCAATAAGAGAGGATAAAGAATAATGACAAAGAACAATCACTATACAGTAGCCTGTTTTCATTCACTGCACTAGCTGATATTTCTCTGAATAACACACAAATGCTGTAGCCTGCACCCAGAGATGGGCTCCTTTACACAGGTGTTACAATTTGTACAAGCACAACTCTCCCTGGTTGAGAAGGAGTGGGCTTGTGACTAAGAAAATGATCCCAGAGGAACAGTGCATGAAGAAGTCCTTCACCCACAGCCCAGTCCATGGATATCTTGAAGCAGGACAAAGATGTAGTTCCACTTATGGCCCATGTTTGCATCCTATTCCTTAAAATAAATGCAGGATTTCAACATGCTCTGTACTGGAGGCTTAAGCTGGTGGGATTTCCAAATGCCAAAGTGTCTATTAGGGAAAAAATGTGAGGATGGAAAAGTTCTAGAGGCCCTTGGTAGAAGAGGGCATAAGCACCCCTGGTGAGAGTTCCCCCATTCATTACCCTGGAATAATGGCTCCTAAAAGGACCCTAAGAAAGGTGAGCTGCAGGACTAATTTAAAACTATATATAATGTGTTTAGAGTACACAGTACCATATATAGGAGGCAGCAAAAAAAATAAGCAGAAAAAAGAAAATAGTTGCCAAACAGTTAATATTTAGATTAATTTGTATTTGACTTCTTCTCAAAAAAGGTCATTGTACTAAACAGTGACCTACCTAAAAGGTGATATATATGATTTTTGCTTGTTCTTTCTAAAGTAGCTTTGTTGGTCCGTCATTTCTGTACCAGCTATGTGGCTACTTTAGGTTACATGGTCCCTTTGGCTAGAAGAACTGTACTATTGTAGACGACAAGAAACAGTTTTGTGTAATAATCCAAGCGTTTAGGCTTAGGTTTGTGCGATGCAAAGCATATTGTACTGAACCTTCTTCTGTGTTGGAAATGTCTCAAACTTTTTATGAACTTATTGGAAATTAAAACATGTTTGCAGAAATACTATGAAAAAGTGGCTGAGTCAATTGTTTTGAGTAAAGAGAAGGTAAAATTAAAAAATGAAATTTCTTTCTGTCCACTTCAAATAACTGCAGCATCACATGCACAGACACTGCAAAGGACAGTTCATTCCAGGCACAATCAGCCATGTGAAATACAGGATCACCCATCATTTTGTTGGGAGCTATAAGGCTGAATTCCTGGGTCAAGAAGACCCTGATCACCCTGCTACCACATTTAATCCAGGGCTGCTATGAGGAGTGAAACACCTCCTGGTCCCAAAGCAGGAGCTGCTCTAAATCTTTGACGCAAAGATAATCCAAAGATAGATGTTGCAGGAAACTAACGTACCCCATTCTTTATTTTTGTTTTTACCTGACTCAAGCAGCTTCTTGGCACAGTTCAGTTGCTGGTTCTCACACGCTACATAAAGTGGAGTACCCAGGTGCTTGATGTTATGATCTATATTTACCCCACGGGACGCGAGGAGTTCCACACATTGCACATGACCTTAAAAGGGGTAAAGGAAGAGTCAACTCACAGAGATCAGGCTTTTTTTTTTTTTTTCAGCAAATTCTGTTGCAGCAGTGTCGTTTGGCAGAGATTCACTGTTTTGTCAAGAGGTGGTAGTTTAATACTTTCATCCACTCCAGTGGATCCAGCCAGTAAAACAGGAGCTGCAAAGCTATGTTCAACAAAGCAAGCTAAGGCCTTACAGGCTAAAGCCTCACAGGCTAAAGCCTCACATTTTATCTGACTCATTTCAGATGTCTATTGAAGATGAGATGAATCACTCTGTGTTTCTCTCCACTCCTTTTGAAGATAGCCAGATGCCTCCCTCAAATGCCCACATTGTAGGCAGCTGACTTGGACAATGCATCCCCTTCCAGGTGTCACCACGTGAGCTCAGAGGATCTGACAGCTGAGCTGACCTGCCTTTGATGAGCAATAGGGGTGGGAAGAACTGCACCCCTCATGATGACACCAATTAGCAAGGCATTTTACATGACCCAAACCAAGAAAATTATCTTCTTTATCTCTCTCTTGCACTTCAACACGCTACAAGCAACATGGAAAGGAGGGCTGATGCCTGTGGGGTTACCTCTCTTAGCAGCTTCGTGGATGGGGGATGCCAGGTCACAGGGCGGTTGTAGGCTGGCTCCATGCTCCAGCAGTAAATTCAAGCAAGCCACACTGCCACTGACACAAGTGTTGAACAATGGTGTGTGCCAGTCAACAGTCACTCCATTCACCTGGGGGGAAATAACACACTCAGGCAATTTTTTTGGTCTTCTCGTTATTTCAGAATTGATGACAATGAACCAGTTTTTCAGCAGAAAATAGGGTTCTCAATAGTTTTTATTTAATTCCATGCCAGAACTCCCCACTGCTTCTGAAGACTACAATTTTTCATTTAAATGATCATTTAAAAAGTTTTTTTTAAATTGCCCCCAAGTCTCTCCTACAAAAAAAAAAAAAATTTGATCAGTGCCACTCCAGGGTCTCTCAGGAGTTACCAAGCTAAATGTATGCCCATTTCTCAGTTATCTTAGCTGAAACACACCTACCCATAGCCCTCTCCTGAAACAATCCATTTTTGGCTGAAAGTGTGCAGCCCTTCCTTACTGTTTAAATTTTTTTTTGAGTTTTAAACTGAAAGGTAATATACGGTAAGGTAACATATATATTAAATAGTTTTCTTATTCATTATAATTTTGATGTTACCTTGAAAAGTAGTGACCATGAGACATCATTTCACCATTTTACTTGCATCTTGTTTCCATTTTCTTCCCCTTTTATTGTTAGCTGATCCTAACATTCCTATGCCTCTACTTAAAACTGCATATTGATACCAATAAGATTCATGTGTGCATAAAATAAAACACACCCTTAACCGCTGCAGGATTATAAATCCTTTGCAAGATGAACTTCCCGTTGTTCTTGTAAAAGATGAGAACATTTCATCCTCATCTAAAAAACCATAGTAACTGCTGCTTATATCTGTACTTTTTGGATTGCTTTATTAGGAAGTGCATTTCATAAGTACCTCAAGCAGAGCTAAGTACAGAGTGTAAATCACAGAGATAGTCTGCCATGACATCACTTAGCATTAAAGTGTGGTAATACAGCATACCAACACCAGAGACAGTGGTCTGTCCATCACGTACTCACCTGAGCACCATGTTTTAAAAGGACACTGGCACAGGCAGCATGACCCCCTAGGCAGGCTTCATGGAGAGGAGACACCCGGTCTGCTGTAACAAGATTGACATCACTCCCCTGACAAGACAATAGAAAGTATCATTACAACCAACTAGTAAAACGCCCATAGAAAAACCAACAATAAAAAAAAACCTTCTGTCTTTAAAGCTCCATGTAATCAGACCTTCCTCAACTGCCTACAGCTATTCATCTCAAAAAGTAAGCAGATGAAGGGGATGAAGGGGCTGTGATGTTTTGGCTGGAGTGGATACTGGCACAGCATACCCGAGGTCACGCCTTCTACACACATAACCAGCACAGAAAGCTTAGTGGACTGTCCAGGGGGACAATACATCCTGTTAGGAACTCAGCATGATTTGATATCTACTACACTGTGGATAGCAAAATCTGAAATAAAAGAAAGTGATGAAAAGTTGCTACTAGAGCTCTTGTCAGTGTTGTGACTGCTGCCTTTTTCTATCACTGCTCAAGCCTTCTGACCTCCTGCCCACTGAGTCTGTGGTTGTGTGACTGGGTTGAATCCTGAAATGCTCTTTAAGAATTTTCTGCTCTTTGCCTCAAGGCACCCACTGAAGGAAAGCCAGCCCCTGCCTTAGAAACATTGGTTTGATTCTACAAATCTTTCTACAAGATTCTAGCAATCTTGGTGCTCCAGAAGACTAAGTTGGAAGAGTCTCCAATGCTCCTTCCCTTTCCATCAACTCCTTCACAGGTTAAACCCAAGGATTTTGAAGAAACAGAGCAGTGAAGTTCAGAAATCACTTTTACCTGTCCCTGATCTTCTGGAGTGGGAGGACTTCAGAAACAAATGTCTGGGTGACTGAATTGAAGCCTCAACCAGACCCATGCCTGGGTCCAGAGCTGGCCCTCAGCTGGGGCACCAAAAACTGTTCACAGACACACACAGGAGCTGCAGAGGAGCTGCCCTCAGCCATCCAAAAATCCGAGCGATCAGGGTCCTATTACCTGTACCAGTTAAAGTACCACCCAGGATAGTTCAATAAATCATCAAATTAGTGCACAAAGCTTGTGCTGGGCAAGGAACTGACAGTAGAAACAAAAAAGCGTGTCGCGATTTCACTGTGTCTGGCTTAACATGATTTTCTCACCCTGGAAGTTGCACAATAAAGCACAGACTGCATTCATCCACTGAACAAACCCTGCAGAGACCACATGAACCCAGCGGAGAGGTACCTGTTCAATGAGCTTCTTCAGAGAAAGCAGACGCCCATGGATGGAGGCCTCATGTAAAGGAGACCAGTCTGAAACAAAGTCTGTATAAAAACAAAGACAGAGAAAAGGCTAAAAACTCTATTTCACTAGTGTACTTTACTTCATACTTGTGTGACCTCTCTTCTATTTTTTTTGAGCTGCAAAGATTTCTTTGGAGCAGATGCTGTGAGGGAGACAGACAAGAAGATAGTTTCTTTTTGGGTGTGTTTTTAACTCATCCCATGCTTGCACTGCACAGCTGCACTCCCCTTCAAAAGACAGGAAACATCAGGTGCAGATGATGATGCAGAGCATCACCTGGCTTTGGCTGAGCTTGGCCCTCTTTGAATTATTTCCAGTGCCTTTGTTTTCACAAGCTTATTACACTTTACCAATTATCTCAAAAGATGTATGTTTTGAGAAGGGTTTGGCTGATCAGTCATTTACCCCTGCTCAGAGCTGGACTAGAGTCAACAACCCTTGGCAAGAGAAGGGACCAAAGTACAAGGAGACAAATTGTTCTACTGTTGACTTGTCTTTCAGTTTTCAGTGTTTGGTGTGACTGGTACATTTTAAGTAATAGCTGTGTTCTCTGCACTGTTGAAACCACACAGTGAGGTACAGCACGTATATACCGTGCAATATTAATAGAGGGAGATCTTCAGTATTACAGATTTTATTGCTCAGGGCCAACAGACAGCAAGAATCCCTCTGGGAGATATTTACATCCCAGCATTAAAAACGCAGTGTCTGCTCTATGTCAGTTTCCCAGGTTCCCCCCGGGAAGGGTTCTGAGCGGGCACTTCACACAACTTCCTGTGGAAAGACATTTTGCTGCTCTCTGGAGATGTCCCACTCTCCTGCCACTAACTAGAGAGAAAACTCCAGTGACCTAGTCACTGGCTGAGTTGCTGAGGTTCTTACGAACTATAATAGAGCACATGCGTGGAATGAAATCCATAACAGCAAGAAGTCTGCCTTCAGCAAAAAACCCTAATAAGGCACTATAATTCTTTAAAATAATGTTTACACATAAGATGATGACCATAAAGGTTTTAAATTAAAAGAAGGTATATTTAGGCTAGACATGAAAATGAGGTGAAATAATGGAACAGGTTGCCTAGAGAGATGGTAGATGTCCCAGTCCTGGAGAGATTCAAGGTCAGGTTGGACAGGGTTCTGAGCAACCTAGTCTAGTGAAAGGTGTTCCTGCTCATTGCAGGGGTGTTGGACTAGACAACCTTTGAAGGTCTCTTCCAACCCAAACCAGGCTATGAATCTACAAATTAGCTTTTAAAGAAATTTGTATTCTTTGTTATTAGCATTATTTGAGCTGTCTCCCTCCTTCTATGTTCCATGGACTGTATCCTACAACAGTTAACACAGTTTCATTAGGTTTACAAATATCTTTTGGCTTTAGCAAATGCACAGCCAGTTCTGGAAGCTGTGGTTCTGGTTCATAAGATAGCCAAACTAGGCTTCAATTATTAAAGCACAATACTATTAACTGAGTAAAATAGCTTTGCTCTAAGTGATGTGTGTCAAATTGATGCTTATCTGACTGTGCTGTTGTTTTTGCTGATCCTACCTTTTACTGTTGGTTGTGTTTCCAGGGTATGTAAAAAGCTCTTCCCCATTTAGAAACTAATGCCATTGCCTAAGTTGCATGAGTTGTAAGGGAAGTATATTTATAGAAATTCTAAAAATTTAGATTGAAGAACAGGTTCTTTGAGCTGCAACTTGAACTTTTTTTGGCTACACAAATGTAGGCAGGCTTTTGTGTAATCTACCAACTTGTTACATCATCATGTCAGAATTCTGGTTACTAAGAGGGACATGTCCATGTGCGGATTTTATCCATTCAGTCCTTGCTTGAGAAAAGACAGGTTTCTACTGAAACTCTAAAAAGAGCCAGACCAGCCCTCTGTGGACTGGCCATTAGCTTGATATTTTCCATGTCCTAACAATGAATTAAAAGATTGACCATGTAAGCATCAAAAATAAATGTCAGTTAAAAATAGAGGTATGTGCTAACACATTATGATCCAGCTGAGAGTTCTGTAACTGAGAGAAACTACGAGTTTTATCCTAGGTGGAAGTGGAGTCCTATGGAGTCCATCACACCAGTCTTGGATACCTTGGGAAGAGGGGTATTAAAGGCCTGACTGATGACTAATTGAGATGGCGTAATTCCACATCTGCTGCCATGAACTGCACAGCCCCAGGCTGATGTCTCTCCTGCTCTATCTCCATTTGCAGCAAATACCTCTACCCTGAGGCAATGCCAGGGAGGCAAGCCTCCTGGAAGGGAAGGAAAATTTCCCCAGTTTCTTGACCGAGGGCATCACCTTCTATCAAATGACCGTATTTCTATTTTCTGCCTGTTGCAGGCTGGAAGTCATGTTTCTTGCCTGGAAGAGGAGGGAGATGCAGTAGATTTCCATGTCTCACTGCCCTCTTTTACATTTCACAGGAGGCACGCTGTCAGAATATAAAACATCTGTATTTATATTTTATTAAGGCCCAAGCAAATGCCAGTTCCAGCTGACCGTGGACTTTCAAAATCCTGAACTAGTGACTTTCATGAATGTGCTCAAAACACTTCCCTCCAGAGCAAGGCCGGTGTATGTGGGGGACAGAGCTGTGTTCATTGTACGTAACACCACTGCAACAAGGATTCCGGATTGTCAAAAATATGTACAACTGCTCTTTCACAGAGAAACAAGATCATTTGTCCAAATTTGAAATTTACCCACACCTTAGTCCACCAGGAGGTTGAGTCAGACCCCAGCAGTTCAGCGTCTAGACATCCAAATCCCACTGGCTTTCAGTGGCATTGGGTCACCCAGCTCCCCTTCCACTGCAGAAAACTCCAGCCAGCCCAGGGATTACACTAAACCTCTGGTCATATTTGATTGCTCTGCCATCACTTGGGCTCATGACACTGGCAGGGTGGTGAATATAGAGGCAGCCTTATAGCAATAACCATGCACACACGCAAATTCTGACTGCTCCCTGTGCACAACAGAGCTTTATAGGACCTTTCTAGAGCACTGGTTTTTGTGGTGATGGCTGAAGCAATTTTTTCCAATCTCTGATCATATGAGGGCATTGCACCCTCAGTGCCTGTCCCCAGGCTGGTTTCCTTCCACACCTCTCACGCACAGTGGAGCTTGAAAGCGGTTCTGAAGTCCTTCCAGTGAAGGTATGTTGTTGCATTCATATTTGCAGACACAAATGCCTAAGGCATTATACAGAACGGTATTACAAATGGTGTTTTTCATAGGCAAAGGCTGTCCCTTAAAGCTTGTGATACACACAGCCTGAGCCAAATACATTCCCGCTGGAAATTGCCAGCAGAGCTTATTGACTCTGCTAAGGAACAGGCAGACACAAAAGGAATGGACTGAACTTTGATTTTCAAAGGACCAAATGACCTGTGCCTAGCAGTGCATCATGTGGGACTCCCTCCTTCCACCCTCCATTTTGCTGGAGCTCCTCTCCAGTGTGGACTGGTTCTATTCGTGCTGTTAATATCGCTGTGCCTTCCCCCTTCCCCCAGCCTCAGGCTGTACATACGTGACACACATGAGGACAGGCAGGCTACACTGCAGACAGACTGATCACCCTTGCATTGTGGTTATGGTCTTAATTTTCTATTTGGTATTAATGGAAACATTCTGAACAGCCCAGGAAAGGAGCAAGGACAGCGTAAAGCCGTATTTTCTGAATTTACCTCATTCCCTCTGCACTCGCCATTAGATGAAGGAGTAACTTCACAGAAACAGAGCTACATGGAACACATCCAGCTAAGGATGTGAAGTTAAATTACTTGTCTTTTTTTACCATGTCATATTTTCAATGGCTCTGGGCCAGACACAGAGCAACGACCAGAGTGAGGCCATTTGTGTGAGTAACTGTTCACTATTATGTGCCCACAACAGCATTGGTCACAACAATGCCATTGCAGAAGAATCCAGTAGGGTTGGTGGCTCAGCCCAAACAACAACACTTAGGTCTGCTCATCTTAAAGACAAGGGGAAAGGATAATAGATAAAGGGAAAAAAGGAAAAAGAAAAAGAAGAAGAAAGAGAAGACAAAAAAGAAAACCAAAATTAAAATAATCAAAAGAAAGGAGAAAAGACAGAAGGAGAGTAAGGAGGAAGGGAATGAAAAGAAAAAAAGAAAAAGAAAAAGAAAAAGAAAAAGAAAAAGAAAAAGAAAAAGAAAAAGAAAAAGAAAAAGAAAAAGAAAAAGAAAAAGAAAAAGAAAAAGAAAAAGAAAAAGAAAAAGAAAAAGAAAAAGAGGAATTGAGCCAGTGCCGAGCTTCCTACTGGCACTAATTCACTAATTTCAGTCAAACATGCCACATTGCAACTTATTTTTCAGTGTGCTGCGGTCCAAGTGCTGCATTTGCTTCTCTTGCACATACTGCAGTACAAAATCAAACACTCTTCTATGAAAAACAACCAAAATTTCAGTATCAAACAGAAATAGCTTTTTTAAATCCCCTCATAAGTACAAAGGCATGGGGGGTTTTGTAGGACCGACTGTAGACCTGTCCTGGAAGCAGGACAGAGGGAGCAGCAGCCGCCGTAGCCTTGCCCCTGCCCTTCGCTGCCTCCGGCAGAGCTGAGGCTTGTGGCGAGGCAGGAGTGTCACTTACCCCTCATCAGCGGGTTTGATGGAGACGCTGCAGACGCCAGGCCTCCAACTCCTTGCGATTTGCTGGCATTTTGATTAGTTCTCTCATCATCCATCTCAGCCCTGCCTGCCCAACTGCTGTTCTTTCACTTTGTGGTTGGTTTCCAGAGTTCAAATTCCATCGTCCCCGGTGAGCCCCCAGCGGCCGGAGCGATCTCTGGAGCAGACTCTGCGCGCATGAGTCGCGCAGCCCTCGCAGCAGCCCGGGGCGCGGTGCCGGCAGCTCTCTGTGCAGAAACTCGAGTACCTGGGTTGGGATTTAACAAAATAGCTCCCGGGCTGCCCTGGCCGACAGCCAGCGATCCAGCGAAGCGAGAGATGTGCCTGATGTCACATCCTTTCCAACACGACGCCCAATCGGGGCGCCCGCCGTTCGTTTTTATCAGGAAGGAAATTCCTCGTTTGCCAAAAAAACAAGGCAGAAAGAGCCAGTTCAACTAGTTGTGCAAACTCTGCCTGCAGGGGATGCGCAAGGAGAACCCGCACAGCTCTGCCCCGCTCCCCAGCCAGGGCTTTGCAGGCAACTTGGCGGCGCCCCGTGCGAAAGCACCGCGCTGGTGCGCCGAGCCCGGGCGGGGCGGGAACGGCAGAGCCGGTGTGCTGCTGCTGAACGGCAGAGCCGGTGTGCTGCTGAAAGGCAGGGCCGGTGTGCTGCTGAACGGGAGAGCCGGTGTGCTGCTGAAAGGCAGGGCCGGTGTGCTGCTGAACGGGAGAGCCGGTGTGCTGCTGCTGAACGGCAGAGCCGGTGTGCTGCTGCTGAACGGCAGAGCCGGTGTGCTGCTGAGCGGCAGAGCCGGTGTGCTGCTGAGCGGCAGAGCCGGTGTGCTGCTGAGCGGGAGAGCCGGTGTGCTGCTGAGCGGCAGAGCCGGTGTGCTGCTGAACGGGAGAGCCGGTGTGCTGCTGCCCGGCTCTGAGCGCTGCCTGCCCCGCAGACACCGCACCGCATCCCTGTGGAGCTGCGCTTCCCGCCGGGGCCCGTGCCCTCCGCCTGGGGTGGAAATCGCAGCCCCGAGCGGGCGCGTGTCCCCTTACCCTGTTCAGCTGATTTCACTGAGGCACGATCACATCAGGAGTTTTGTACCAGAACAGTATCCTTTTATTTCTGAGCAATTTCTCAGCCTAAACAAACCATCACAAACCTAACAGCAAAAATAAAAAGGGCAACTTTTTTCAGGAGGACCTCCGCCTCATTTCTCTGGGTCTGTTTGCAGAAGTCCGTTCTCACAGATCATCTCTATTTGCACTATTTTTCTTCCCAACGTAGTATAATTTACAAGCACAAAATCCTTTTTCTCTCACTGAATATATGCCCATTTCTGTACAAGTGAAAATAGGCAGAACTTCCATGCAAATTCTAAACCACATAATTTTTTTTTCTTTTTTTTTTTTTTCTGTATGGCTATCAGAGCAAAATTTGGGTTTGTGTATTTGGGGATTCAAAATTGTTAATGCTAGTCTGATTCTGACCCTGACTTAGCTGAGCCTAAGAAACTTGGTTTCAATGTTATTTCTCTCTGTAACATATGCAAGAGATCTGGAATCATATTTAGTGTTTCTTTGTCCATATCTTTAAAAATAATCATTTTTGTTAAAAGGTGCAAACAGCACCTGAACATCTTCCACAAACCTTGCCAGCAGGGAATCAATGACATTAGCCTGGGCACAGGTGAGGACGGGGCCAGCCCTTTCCATGGCTCTCCCTGCTGAAGGCATCTTGGCTCCTGGGTTTGGCCTCCCATGCTGGATGCAAGCTGACACTTTGTTCTGCCTGGAAATTACATTTGTGTCTCAGCCATTTCTACACTGAAACTGTTGTGGGGAAATTGTATAAACAGAGAAAGTGGTGTAGGTATTGTTTCTGAAGATTAACATGTAAAAGGAATGGAAAAGCAATTTTTCTCCCTTAGTGTTTCTTGAGTTTAGAGGTTAGGTTGCCACAGCTTGTATATGATCATATCTCTAGCAGATCTAGTATCAACAACCGTGTCGTGTCAGCAATTCCACGTCCAAAAGGAATCAGCATATGCATCCAAGTGTGCGTGCTCAGAGCTGTGTTGTCATCTTCTCTGATGACCAAGAAGATAAATGCAGTAATCACCAGCAAGATCAAGTGCCTCAGGAAGTTTGCAGATGACATGAAGTTGAATGGTGCAGTTGACACTCCTTAAGAACAGGATGCAGTCGCTGGGGACCTGGACAAACTTGAGAAGTGGGCCTGCAGGAACCTCATGAAGTTCAACAAGTCCAAGTGTAAGGTGCTGCACCTGGGTCAAGGCAATCCCAGACATGAGCACAGAGTGGGCAAAGTCATGGAGAGCTGCCCTGAAGAGAAGGACATAGGGGTTCTTATGGATGCTGGACTTGAGCCAACAGTGTGCACTTGCAGCCCAGAAGGCCCATGGCACCCTGGGCTCCATCAAAAGCCAAGTGGAAGGTTGAGAGAGGGGATTCTGCCCTCTACCTTACCCTCATGAGATCCCACCAGAAGTGCTGCCTCCAGCTGTGGGGTCCTCAGCACCAGAAAAACATGGACTTGTTAAGCAGGTCCAAAGGAGGACCACAAAGATGGTCAGAGAGGTGGAGCACCTCACCTGTAAAGACAGGCTGAGAGAGCTGGAGTTGGTTAGCCTGGAGAAGAGGAGGCTGTGGGGAGGCCTTATTGTGGCCTTCCAGTACCTTATAGGTGCTTATAGAAAGGAGCGGGAGGGACTTTTTATATGGGCAAATAGTGACAGGACAAGGGGCAATGATTTTAAATTGGAAGAAGGCAGGTTTAGATTAGAGGTTAGGATTAAATTCTTTACTCAGAGACTAGTGAGACACTGGAAATGTTGCCCTGGGAGGCTGAGAATGCCCCATCCCTGGAAGTGTTCAAGGCCAGCTTAGATGGTACCCTGAACAACCTGATCTAGAGAATGGCATCCCTGCCCATGGCAGGGGCTTAGAACTAGGTGAACTTAAGGGTCCCTTCCAACCCAGTCCAGTCTGTGATGACAGCTGTGCTCCTCTGAGTTACATTTGAGATGCCCTTATGCTGATTTGCAGCCAGATTACAACAGAGAATAGCTAGAAAACACACAGATCAAGAGTTTGACGGACATAAATTATGTCTTGAGCTCTTGCTTCAGCTAGCATCTCAGACATACCTGCAGAGGCAGTGTGTGCCTTTGGCCTGGTGTGGCCAACAGCATTCCTCAAATATTGTTTTACCTTCTAGAGCCACTTGCTTCTTAAGCATCACTTTGATGTGGATGGCATCATCAAACTAAATTAAACTCCCCAAATAACACATCCACAAAACCAGGGGATTCCTATAGGGTGTTCTCAGCCTTGCTGAGAGCTGGAATATGCAAAAAGGCTTTGATTCATTTTATCTCCTTTGTTGCTGATCATTTTTGGAAGCAAGCAGAAAATTCTCCAGTAAAAAGGGAACATGTTTTAACATCGACCTGGATCTCAAGATAAACAGCACAGAACTTCAAATACAGATTAGAAACAGTTTACACAACACAGAGACACACCAGAGCTTTTAAGCATTACAATACTATTTTCCATTTAAATGGCAAATAGCCAACTTCTACACGAGCAGGCCTAGCTACAGAAATAACTTTATTGTTATCTAAGTGCAGCCATCCTTGGTGGATAAAAGTGCACAGTAAAGTGGAATCTACATCACTTAATATTACTTTTTTTCTGTTTACAGCATATTTTATGAAAGAAATCACTTTTTTTCCTCTTTCAAAAATGTAAATTTTTTTTTGTCAGTAATCCAATGGACTGTTCTACTCTCTCGGTTCTTTTTTGTTTTCCGCTTGCTAATCAGTTTTTTTAATTGTTCAGAAAAAAATTATAACATTATTATTATTATTATTATTATTATTATTATTATTATTATTAGCACAAATATTGCTACAAAAGTGAAAATGCACTGCTGAGAAATGTGTCTTGGCATGAAATTTCAACATTGGTTTCTGAGGATGCAAACCATAGAATTACAGAAAATGTTCAGAAAATTGGACACAAAACATAAGATTTGTTCAATTTAACTTCAGAATCAGGGCCAGAAATCCTAGATTTTCTTTACTGCTAATGAAGAAATATAGGTATTTTCAAACCATGATTCTTCTCACCTATTTTAGATGTCTGCTCTGAGGGAACACATATTGGAACTTTGAGTCAGTCTTCACTGACTGTAAAAGGGATCCCTAAATCCTGAGCAGAGAATTAGGTGTGTACATGTAAACAGCTGAAACCCACTTTAAAACACGGCTGCATTCACAGCCAAGGGTCCCAGCTCTGACACCCCTGAGCTCTGTCATGTGCCCTGTCCTGCACAGCCTCTGGGTGCCGCAGCTCAGGGTGAAACATCTTCAGTCCAGACAAAGGCCAGCATTGCCCGATGCCTGAACCACAGAACCTCAGCTTTGGAGTGTCTATACCTCAGAGATCAGGGTTTTGACAGACAGTTCAGGCAGATTTATCTACTGATCCAAGCTGTTGCTCCCTGCCTGGCTCCCGACTCTGAGCAGAGATTACCCAGTACAAGGGATGGCAGCACTGGCCACAAACTGATGCCACAACTGCCTCAGTGCATGGTCCATTGTGTCAGCTCAAAAACCTGTAAAAGCAGTTTTCTTCTCCAGCCTGTGAGCTTGAGCCCTGAGACACCAGCACATGCCACATCCTCCTCTAAGCCAGTAATTTCCAGCCAGTGACCAAAGCAAACATCTGGGACAGCCATGTTTTAAATCACAGCAGTTAAATCTGTCAGAGCTTGCCCACAGGAGTACTAAATCACTGGCATCATTTCCAGAGGTACCTGGGTTTTCTTTGGAAAGCTGCTGTGAAATCCTTGAGCTGACAAAAAGCGGAGAAATTCTCCCTTCAAGGAATTAATAATACAGTCCAGTTCTTGTATCCCTAATTTCCTTTTCTCAAATCAAGTCTCTCGTCCAGAGACTTTCCTTCTTTTCCAGTTTTTCTGACATGAATTTTTTTCATTTTCCTTCCTCTCACCCTCACAGAAATTTCCCTTTGCAAACATCCCGTCAGCCTGGCTAGGGACCAGACAGACCTCTGCAAGGAACTGTTCCCTTCTGCAGGATGGCAAATTTACTTAGCAAAAGAGACTCTAAATCAAAACAAACCCTGAAGAAAGCATCAAACACATCTTGGTTGCATCTTGGCTACATCAGTAGCACCTGGATCTGTGCTTTAATTCATTGCAGATATGCAGAAGCACTAAGATTTCCAAGGAGCAGGACAAACTTTGCATGAGAGCTTGCAAACAAGGAGATTTTCATTGTGGCAAAGAGAGGGAGAGAAAAGCACAGAGAGAAAAGCAACAACAATCCATTTTTCACCTCTGCAACCAGTTGTCTTTCAGTGAATATCTGTGTAAGCATATTCATGCTACAAAATATATCTTGACATTGCTTTCTGAACCGTATTTAAAACATATACACTCCTGCTCAGGCAAAAAGAATCCAAACCCTGAAAGGTGGTGAGTTTAATTTTGGTTTGGGTTTGTTTCTTTATTTTTCCAAATCAGTGTGATTTCTATCATTCTTGGCATGTTTTTTGTTCTATGTTGTGGGCTGCAATCATGGTTTGCCCACAGTGCCAGGTGAATAGTGTGGTGAAACATCTCATGTGACAAGTACACACTGGCAAGCAGACAGTAGGTGTAACAACAGCAAAAGTGTCAACCCAGTACTTGAGAGCTCTGGTGGCTTTTCAGCACAGTCTGCCAGCATCTGGCAAACTGTAAGGCAGTCTTGTCCAATAACGACTTCAAGTGAAACCCAAATCCAGGCATAGAGCAGATTTCAATTAATCTTTCTTTCTCTTTTCTAACTTTTCATTATTAGTTTTGAAAAACAGTGGGGATTCTTTGGCTTGCTGGCAAATCTTTTTGGTTCCCAAACTTTCCAGCATTAAATAGCTATTTCTGATGAAAGCAAAATTACTTCCTCAAAGACATTAATTTTGTCAGAAATGTCACATTAAAAAAAAAAAAAGTTAGACTTTTCCACTAACCCCAGTGTGGAGAAAACCCAAATGTAGCATAAGCAAGCTCAGAGCCACAGAGGTCAGCTGAGTTGGCCCTGCTAAGCAGCACTCATGTGGCAGGTCCCACACAGAGCATGTTCTCTGCATGGTGGGTCTTCCCAAACGAAGCAACTTTCCATGCCTTCCCCTAGTTTCTGTCTCTTCCCACTGCTTATCAGTACCAGAAGGCAACAGCAGTAACAGCTAAGGAGCATTGGAAAGACAGATGGAATGGTGAAAAAAGGCTCATGGGGTGGAGGTATCTAATTCAGTGTTTCCTCTGCCCTGGTGCTTCTCTTCCCCAGTTTCACTGGGGTTAGATGTTCACTGCTTATCAAGCACATTACATTTCAATAAGCTCTTCCACCCACACTCACAGGCTGCTTTCCAGACCTTGGAGCTCACCTCTAGAAATTCCCCTCTGGGGGAAAAATAAAAGATGTGTGGCACATCTTTTCACACTTCTGCATGTGATGGGAACAGCCAGCACACTCCAGCTGTTCTCACAGCCGTGACCTCCCAGGAACCCCCCATGAACCTTATCACTTCTACAAAATGCAATTTGTGGATTTACACTAAAGTTAGCTCATGATCTCCTAAATCCTTGTCTAGAACTGGAACTTCTGTTGGCTTCCAAAAATGGGCTTCAGAAAGCAACACTGCCAGCTCAACTGCTTGAGCAATAATGGCAGCCAAAGAAAATGTCCCAAGACCCTGCATCTGGGTCTGTTCCCTCCAGGATCCCAGGCATAGCAGGCGCTCCCGTTTTCTTTTGGTAAAGATTATTAGCATATTACTAAGGTGGGTGAAATCACTCAGGTCCCCTGAACAACTTAACTTGTCTCCCTGTCCTGCTCCTGGAAGATGGCATTTGGTGCAGTTGAAAAGAAGGTGTGTAGAATAGTCAAGTCCATAGGATCTGAACTGTTCCCAACATTATCTTCAGTTCTAAGAAATCCACTCACCTGGTGTTGGACAGATTAGCTGCTTGGATCAGAAGCTATCCATATTTTTTGTGTTGAAAATGCAAAGTTGGGACTGCAGTAAGCAGCCATCTACAGCAGTAGTGTGCCTTGGTAGAAGTTTCCTTTGCTGTCCCTGAGCACAGCTTGGCTTTTGTTTTGCCTGAGGCTGGAAATCCTCTGAAAAAGCCAACAGATGCTGATTCACAATGCTAATGTAAAAATAAGAGTTTCTCTTCCTAAAGGATTATGAGCTAGCACAGTGACAAGTATACAAGTTTTGTCTTAGTACCATGTCCAGCTTGGCCACTCATCTGAATATCTGATGTTGCTGCAGAAGGGAAACCACCTCTGGGAACTGATGCACAGAGTGCAGGGCTTACCTGAGGCATACAGATGGAAATGTGTGGCAGGGCTGCCTGACCCTCGAGCCCTGGGACATCCCTGGTGCACAGCAGGCTCCAGATGACCTCCCCCAAGGCTGCGCCTAACCTGGTGTGGGCCACTCCGCATGAGGTCCCAGGACCATCTCCATGTCCCAAACCAGGAATGCCAGAGCCTCCCTAGGAGGCCAGCAGCCCTTTGGCGGGTGGTGGGCAGGGAAAGGGCTGCAGCCAGCTCTTGCTCTGGCAGGGCTGCAGGGAGGCAGTGAGGGCCAGACTCATATACTCCTGCACCCTCTGAGCCCACACACCCCTCAGACTGCTCGGAGGGGCCAGTTCTCCACACACCTGCCCTCTTCAGAGCAGACCTGGGAGCTGCCTGCACATGCAGACCACAAGAGTTCTCTAATTCATTCTCCAGCTTGAAAAGGTGGTTATTATTTTCTCATCACCTCTTCTTGTGACAGCATTGGGGCAGGCAGCTGAAGATCTGGAAAAAGCCCCTCACTCAAATTACCATTTCTTCTGACAACAAAGTTTGCTAGAGATTTGTACCAGCAAAAAAAAAATTATCTGTTAAAGTGTAACGAGGATGAACCCTTTTAGTCACATGCTTGAGACATACCGAAAAAGAAAGAAAGAAAAAAAGAAAGAAAAAAAGAAAGAAAAAAAGAAAGAAAAAAAAGAAAGAAAAGAAAGAAAAGAAAGAAAAGAAAGAAAAGAAAGAAAAGAAAGAAAAGAAAGAAAAGAAAGAAAGAAAGAAAGAAAGAAAGAAAGACCATCCCTAATGAGTAATTTAATGGTCAATGGCAAAACCATATTTTTTCCCAAGCTGCTGCAGGCATGAAAAGCCCAGGTATTTCTCAGCCACTTACAATGGATGAATAGCAGACACGGACATTTTCTGCACAGTAAATCATTTCAGCTCAAAGGCTTTTATAAATATCAAATGAGGTGCCATCCTGCCAGACACCCAGCAGAGTAGCTGTGGTGCCCTGCAACAGTGGCTGCCCACAGTGAGTGGGAGGGGAGGGGTTTGGGGCTAAAACTGGAAAGCACTTTGAGAAAAAAAGCTGTGTCAGCTCAGGGGGGAATGTCTTGCCTTCTCTACCCCAACAGCCTGTGGGAACCTGCCTGTGGAAACAAGCTGGCATTACTTTTACTTGTTGGCATTGTTTTAGAAGAAAGTTTCCATTGAAGTCTTGGAAATTCCCAACCCAAAAAATGTATTCCTCCATCACTGTAATTATTCAGGACATCATGTTTCATGTATATGCCTCGCTGTAAATCTGTAGTGACCCTAAAAGCACAAGTAGCAAAAAAAAATTAATACATTCATTAATTAGGAGCTATTCTGGGATATTTGGGGATAAGTGGTCTTTGACAGGTACTCAGTCATGAAAGGCACAAAGCTGCTGGGACAAAGTCAAAGGATTTTTATACACATCAGGCTCCAGGCAGCAGGTACTCACCCTCTGAAATGGCTAAGACCAAATATCTCCTTGTAGGATAATGAGATACAAATAATATGCAACAGATGAGCCTCTGGGCCAATGTCCTTAAAAATATTTGAGCTTATTACATTGTGATGGAGACAGAATGAAAAGGGAACACTAGTTTTTACATAGTTTGAGGAGCATACTTTTTTGTTTTTAATGCATAAAACATGAAAAAAATATGCCTTGTTTCCACTGTTAGTAAACTCTATCACCCTCATGAGGAATTGGTAAACCAGTCTTCAGAGAAATTCAGTGTTACTGTCACTGCGCATAGCAATTTGTTCATTGTGACCAGAGTAAAATAGGTATTTAGTCAGCATCTAGTGCAAGAAAAGTGCAGAGAACAATAATCCCCTGCCCCCACCAAAAAAGGAGAATTTGGAATCATGTTTGTGAAGCTGCTGGAGAATGGGCAACATAAAATGAGTAATTCACAAAGCCTGTGGAGTCTTTAATTCTTCTCTCCCTAAGACAAAAACTCCCACATTTCACTCACATTCCTAGGAGAAAAAAATAAAAGTTAGAACAAGTTTTCTCTGGAAATCTCTACATCTCTCTCCCTTCCCATTCTGTCTAATTTCTACTCTGTTAGGGCATGTTAACCTCTATAGCCAGCAGGTAGACCTGGAAAAAATGAACCATTCACCATGAAAGTATACTGCTAGCAAGTCCCTGGTAACAAACAGCAAAAAATATGGCAGGATGCTGTAAAATTCTCTGAATCATAGAATGGTTTGGCTTACATGAGACCTTAAAGATCATCTAGTTCCAAACCCCCTGCCATAGGCAGGGACATCTTCCACTAGACCAGGGTGCTCAAACTCCCATCCAGCCCGGCCTTGAACATTTCCAGGTGCCCTAAGGAACTCCACCATTCCATGGTCACTGCAGCCAAGGCTTCCCTTGAGCTTCCCATTCCCCACCAGCATCTCCTTGTTGGGAAGAACAAAGTCCATCACAGCATCTCTCCTCACTGGCACCTCTATCACTTGGAGAAGGAAGCTATTATTAATGCATTCCAGGACCTTCCTGGCTTGCCTATTC
Source organism: Platysteira castanea (assembly GCA_013397175.1). Lineage (NCBI taxonomy): Eukaryota > Metazoa > Chordata > Aves > Passeriformes > Platysteira > Platysteira castanea. Next base: position 40,758 of record VYXC01002940.1, read on the forward strand.
CCTACTGTCTTGTCCATCCAGCAGATACCAGGGTAGTAGAAATTCTACAGGAGAACCAGGGCTTGTGAATGTGAGGCTGCCCCTGTCTGTCTGTAAGGGCCTCATCCATTCAGTCTTCCTGGTCAGGTGGCCTGTAACAGACCCCCACTGGAATGTCCCTGCCCTCTCCTTAATCCTGACCCGAAAGATCTGAGTCAGCTCCTCATCCATACCCAGGCAGAGATCCATGCACTCCTGCTAGTCATTGCCTGAGGGAGACACCTCCTCCACGTCCCCTCTGCCTACTCTTCCTAAAGAGCCTCTGTCCTTCCATTCCAGCATTCCAGTCACAGGAGCCATCCCACCATGTCTCCATGATGGCAAGGAGATCCTAGCCCTGCAGGTCTGACATGCTCTGCTGATTCACCTGTCTCCCCCCTTCCAGACCTTGTTCTCAACGGAATATGCAGATTATGTTTTTTTCTGCAATTCCTGATACCCTTTTTTGAAGATTTTTTAATTCTAAAGCTGACATAGTTTTCCATTTACTTGCAATGTGCATCATGAGTTTTTACAAAAAGTATAAAATTTAAGAATAAAGGAATTTTCAAGAAATAAAAATCAAATTGTGTAGAAGTTCTGTGTGGAATAATCTGTATTTGACAACAATATATTATACATCTTACGCAGAACTTTAAAAAAAATCACAGTGAGGAGCAATTGGCATGTGGGAAATGCTAATTTCTGAAAAAAAAAAATCACACAAAGGCATCAGGAACAATCACCCCAGGATACAGGTCAGACAGATTTTTCAACTAAAAGCCAGTGAATGTATTTCATTTTCATTCTTATCAGACTTGCCCTAATGCCCTGCTGGGACACACCACCAATATTTTTAATCCAATAAATACTGGAGGGGTGTTAAATGCCAACACCAGAGTTGTGCTTCAGGAGAATGTCAGGCTTGAGACAGAAGGGTGCTGGGCAGCCTCTGTGCCTCCTGTCCTGCAGAGCAGGCAGCAAGTGGAGGGCAGAGAGTGGCACTGAGGGGACAGTGACCCTGCTTGCAGGGGTTTGCACAGGGGCAGCACAACATTTATGTCTAGCATATGGGGAGAGAAGAAATCTAAATGCCTTGAGGAAGATGTTGGCCAGGCTCAAGTTCCCTGGGGGAAGACAGTCAGGAGGAGATGATCCTCCCATCCCACTTCCCAAAGCACCACAGGCGAGTCCCATCATAAGAGGAAAGAGCACAAAGGTGGATGGATGGACAGACAGCCCCCCTCACAGCCTGCATCTGCCTGGGGAGGTGGGGCGTTGGCACCTCAAGGCAGATGAAGGGAATTTCAGCTCCTACAGTATATCAAGTTTCAGCAGTCTAGCATTTCACTACACTTTTAAATTTCACACTCTGAATAGCAGATTCAACTGGACAGACAGAGATTTAGGGACTGGCAGATCTGCTGTGAAAAGTTGAGTCCTAGAGAGGATGGAGGATTGTTAAATGCCAATAGCAGAGTTGCACTGTAGGAGGCAGAGATCACCTTGAACCCCACAAGCTGGTCAGGAGATCAAAACAGAGATCTTTTGGGAGCCAAATCAGAATTAAACTTCTTTTCCTAGCTACCTTAAGAAATAGGGTTTATTAAACCCTCACAAAATGTGTCGGCCTATTTATATTCACTGTTGTATGTCCCCAAGGATGTGGCCCATTGTCCAGAATGCTTGCAAACAAACTCTGGGAAAAATTAATCTCAAGCTACAGGGAAATGTGTAGAGCCAGGTTTTGGGCAAGAGACTGAGAGAGCACTTTATAGCAGTGAACATTGTAGCACATAAAAATGTCTGTGTCCCCAGGAAAAGCATACCTTACCCAAATAACTGTTTGTAGTCAATGATCATAGAATGACAGAGAAGACACCACTTGTTCTGAAGAAGAGACCTTGTGAGATTAGCTTCCCTTCTCCTACCTGCTGAAAAGCAGCTGACAGATATTTTCCAAACTCATTCTGAAAAATTGCCAAGACTCAATAGTCTCATAGAAAATTGTCCCAGTCTTTCCCTATCCTCATGAGATGGCATTTTTGAAAAAGATGTAAATACCTCATCCAGTTATTTCCTCAGTATTTCCATGCATTGTTATAACACAAAGCACAGTCAGTGAGAATTAAATGGGTAACTTGATATTTTGAGATAAGAGCAAGAAAGTCTAGGTAAAGTTTCTAATGAAATTTCTTAATCTCAGGACTTCTGAACTTCTGATTTATTAAGGCTGTCAGACTCTCTGATATACAGGATTTCAGGGAGAATGATGTCTCCAGCAAGAAGGAAAAGTAAGGTGACTTTTCAATAGGAAGCTAATATCAGGAATAAATATAGGGCACCTTCTCCTGCTTCTTGAGAGAAACCTTTCTGAATAGACTTTGCATTTTCTTAATGGAGATACATTTTTTCAATTTAAAATCCTATGCAAGTGAAATACTGCTTTCATTGATGATCGCAGCAGGAGATCAGTTCAGCATCACACATTCTGAAATAGATCCCATAAATTGCCTTAGTCCCTTGATTGCAGTGCAAATCTGACAACTCAGACAGCTGAGATTCTGTCTATTTAGAGAGCAGATGGTATTCTCACTGCCACCTTATAAGCAGATCAGGTGAGTTTGCAGTAAAGATAGAACTGAGAGAGATCTGCTGACATCAGATTAATATAGACATTTCTTTCTTGATAGTATTTGATTTTCAAAGGCTCTTGAGAATTTAGTGTTCAAATCTCTGAGATTCATGATGTATTATACCATACAAGGTCATGGATGTCACTGACAACTTTATGGGCAATAGCTCTTGCCATCAGATAATGTTCGATATGTGCAAACACAGGCTGAAAACTGCATCCATTTTTGACTGTAATGTTGAAGGTCCAGTCTCATGAGCTGCTGAGAGCTCAATTTATCTTACTTGTGCTGAATTAATCATAAAGAAGTACGGAAAAGATTAGACCTTTGTCTCAAAGGAACTGCCATGGTGACATTAAGGGATTAGCATTGAACCAGAGACTGCTGCTGCTGTAGCAGGGACAGGAGCTTAAATGCTGCTGAAAGCCTGTCCTGTATCCAGGCTCCAGCAGGCCAATTCCCTCTGACTTAAGATGTATGGGCAGTGAAAATTGGTACCAGTACGCCTAACTCATAAAGAAACCACTACATTTCACAGCCTGAAAATGTGTCAGCAGCCCCTTCGACCTGTGAAGTTGAGCAAAATTGAGACAGGCGCCTTTTAATTCTGCTTCCCATTTTACTACAACCAGTGAAACACCACTGCCTCTCTCATGTCAGAAGTTTACCAAAACTTGGATCTGAAAAAATATTTCATCCCTTGGAAGAACCTCCCCAGGAAAAATAAACTAAACCTTTACAAAGTCAAACAGGCACTGCAGCTGTCACTGGATCCCACATTCCTCAACTCAAAGAGGTACATGCTTTCAGCCCTGCTGTTTACAAGCTACTAATCCTCACATTGTTGCAGCTAATACCACAATGGACAAGGTTATAACACTAAAAATCCTTTCTGCTAGGAAGGTAATTAAAGCTTCTAGAATAAGGGGTGAGAGAGCAGACAAGCCTGCAAACCTCTCTTGGTGAGGAAAACCCAACAAGGAGAACATTTAGGGGACGCACAATCATCTTTAGTGACCCTGCTTCTCTCCAGCTCCACAGTCCGAGGACTTACCTTGAGAAATCTCAAAGCATACAAAGCCAAAAAAAAAAAAAAGCAGCACTCCTCCCTTTGCTTTTCTTTAAACCTTGCAAAGGATGGACATTGAAATATCACCTACTGTGCCTCCTATGAATAGTTGCAGTTCTGTCCTGGAATTAAGCTAAAATAAATTATTCATGTAATAAACACAGCTAGATCTCAGGTGATACAGCTTTGGAGGTATTTTGTTCTAGAAGAGATGAAAGGGTTTTTTAAGACTTTCATATATTTTTGTGGGTTTACTCCAAATCCCTGCACTGGAGATAGCTGTGCTCAGGACTCAGGAATGTATAGTGGCTGGACAGCCAGAGCCTGCTGGAAATTGATAGGACTACAGTAGACAATAGGAAGGAGACGAAAGGATGCAAAATCAAAGCTGACAAAAGATGTGCAGTATATTATGTACATCTGATGTTCATCACTGAAAGCTTTCATTTTCACATACTAATGGAAGAATAATATCCACTGCCTTGATTTTGACATTGAGACTGGATAGACAAAGGGAAGAAGCTGCACAGATACTGCACAAATAAATATATCCCTAAATGCAGGGGAAATCTCTGTGTGTATGTGGGTGAGCGGACATGTGCATATGCATCTACAAACGTGTCAAGTGAGCAGTTTACGTACTAGAACTTCTCAGGCTGGTGTAAATCGATGTGGCAATAGATTGTGAGGGAACTGTATCCATAATACCATTCACTGCTTGTGAAAAGGTGTTTTCAATTTTCACTGTCACATAGCAGCTAATGTTTGGTAATCACAGAAGACAGAAAATTATGCCTTTGATTTTTTTTTCTTTGATATAATAATCTTGGAGTAAACAACCATTTGTTCCTCTTTCTTTTCCAGTCTAAAGACAGTCACAGACTTATCGATAAAGGAGGAAGTTCTCAAGTGGCTCAGGCAGGTGCAGCTTGTGGACTGTGTATAGGCAGGACCGGCCCAGATGCTTTCTGATACACAATCGGCACAGCTGGGCAAGGCTGGCAGGACCTGGGGGGGAAAGATAAAAGGCAAGAATAAGCACCCTCAACCCCACCACTGCTATGACTCTGCATTAGTTTGGCAGTGCCTGGTTTTGGGTAGCAGGGGGGTCGCAAAGGTGGCTCCTGTGAGAAGCTGCTGAGAGCTTCCCACCATGTCCAGCCGAGCCAGTGGCTGATGGCTCTGAGGATGGACATGCTGCTGGCCAGAACCGGGCCAGTAAGAGAGGCTGGTAACGCCTCTGTGATGACATATTTAAGAAGAAAATTTAAAAAGTCAGGGTTTTTGCTTCTAGTCAGAGAAGAGGAGGAGGTGAGAACATGTGAGGGAAACAACACAGCGACACCAAGGTCAGTGGAGAAGGAGGGGGAGGAGGTGCTCCGGGTGCTGGAGCCGAGGTTGCTCTGCAGGCCGTGGTGCAGACCGTGGTGAAGCAGCTGTGCCCCTGCAGCCCGTAGGGATCCACGGGGAATGCAGAGATCCACCCGCAGCCCCTGGGGATCCACGGGGAATGCAGAGATCCACCCACAGCCCTGGGGATCCACGGGGAATGCAGAGATCCACCCGCAGCCCATGGGGATCCACGGGGAATGCAGAGATCCACCCACAGCCC
>VYXC01002940.1:46644-71681 GCA_013397175.1 Platysteira castanea
TACATTATTGTTCATATTTAATTTGTGTTGTTAAAGTTGGTTCAGCAATTTGAAAACTGTGAGCACTAAACACCTTTTTCTGTATGCACAGCTAGGCTGTTTGGCATCTTTTCTTGACTAAATACTTAAAATACCATAAAGTGTCTGCACTGAAGAGAGAGCTCCGGGATGCATAGCCCTTGCTCAGGATGTAAGACAACCCCCAGCAGTTTTGTGAGGATAAAGATAAAGGATAAGTACAGTTAATTGTATATATATATATATATAGAATGTGCTTTTTCCAACCACTGGTGTCTCAGCAGGTACCTGCACAAGTAGTAACTGCAACTTAGCCTTTTTACATACCACAGTCTCAGAATATTTATGTTTGTCAGTCAGTCCACCAGTGCTCCTCAAAACATTTTCTTACTGTGTTATCTAATTTTAACTAAGTCTTAAGGGAAAAATTTTGAAGAAAGGTCTCAAAGATAGAAAGTCTTCAAAAGTTTTGTTCAAGAAGACATTGAGGGTAAAAAAAGAAAAATAAACAAGGACAAAAACCCAAGTCTTTTTGCTCTTCTCTTGCTGCATGTGAAAACTCTTGTTAAACATCAGGGAGTCGAGTGGTAGGAAAACTGTCAGAGGACTCATCCTGGGCAGTGGCTGGCACAGTACTGCCCACAGTGGTGCTGCCCACAGTGGTGCTGCCCACAGTGGTGCTGCCCACAGTGGTGCTGCCCTGGTGTTTTCCCTGGAGCTGTCCCCACCACACCCCACCACAGGTTAGGTGAGGAGCATGCCAGGCACAAGCCCACTGGGTATGAGGCTCCATTGGTTCTGCAACTGCAAGCTTGCAAATGCAAATGCACCTTGCTAGTGAATGTGTCCCTGCCTCCCCTTCGCTTTCCTCTTTCCAGAGCTGCTCCAGGTAGAACCTTTACACCTGCCCAGAGGTGCTCAGTTTTTGAACCCTCTCTTGCCCTTCCACTCCAGTTTCTGTCCAAACAGTTTTGTTCAAACAGTAGTAATCACAGTGGAGTTTGACAAGTAATGGGTAGAGATGTGGGCTTAAAGGCCTATCTTTATATCTTATGGGTAAGCTTCATAATCTGTGCTTTCACTACAGGAAAATTTAGGAGCTTAAACAGGCTGGTATTTTTGACTCTGAGAAGAAATTAATGGAAAAATATGGGATATATAAAAAAGAGTATTTATATAACTGTCACTGGAAGTGAAGAAAGAAACTACCATCTCCTAAAGCACTTAGGAAAACAGACACATTTTATATTTCACATCACTTATTAGCTAGTGAGAGGAGCAATTAAAGGGACCAATCTAAGTAATCACAGTGGAAAAGCTGGGGGTAGAAAAACTCTTTAGCCTGAGGTATTTATTTCAAACAGAAGGACCTCAGAAAACACAGAAGGGGAAAAGGGTAGCTGCATGTTAAGCATAGCAAAATATTGGAAAATTGAACAGAAGGTGAGGAAACTGAGGAAACTTCACGCTTGAAAAACAAAGTGTCAGCAGGAACTGAAATGCCTCTAGAGCCTCTCTGACTGCAAGGGAGAGGAGGATGACAAGCTGAGAGTGGAAATCAAAAGAAAAGTTCAGGAAGAGAAAATTATTAATACTAGGATATTTCTTTATCTACACAAACTCTGATTCACACAGGGCAATGGTAGCTGGACACTTGGCAGCCCTGCCTTTGCTCACACAATCTGCCACTGAGCCCTCAGCAACTCAGATATGGGGACAGCAGTCACACAAGGTGAGAAGCATTCAAACAAAAATCCTCCCAGAAGGTTTTAGTCATGACAAATTAAAGCTCTGCATGAAAAGTCATAGAGAAAGGGAACAGGACAGAAGGCTATTAAGCCAATTTTTCATTTTCTCCATAAAACCCACGTATGTTCAGAGCGTCGGCACAAAGCCTATGTGCAACTCTGACATTTATTAATTTGCCATGCAAGAGCTGTTTGGAAGTGGGCTCTAGGTGCACATCATGCTTTGGTGCTTGGTGGGTTGTGAGCAGGCTCAGGAAGGTGGGAGGCTGCATTGCATGGGTGCAGCACCATTCATCCTCCACCTTGGCAGAGCCTCAGGGGGGCACAGTGCGACTGACAGGGTACCAGTGAGTGAGCTGGGAAACACGGAGATTAGAGGAGGGGGGAACTAATTCAGCAAGCCCGTAGCACAGGGGTATTGCTATTGGATGCATCAAGTTCTGGCCAAATGTTGTGCAGGTGAAAATGGTACAAGAGGATCCTGATTCATTTCTGCTCAGAGGTTTCTTCCAGTAAACTGGAAAGATAATTAATTGCAGGGAGCCTGGAGGCAAACAGCAAAGTGCTGGTCTGTGCTGGGATTGCAGCCCCATAAACCACATGGAAGAGCTGTGAAGCTGAAGAGTCACCTAGCAAAGAGCTCTGCTTTCTGCTGGCAACCAAGGACACACTCACTCATTGAGCCATGGTGCAAGGCTGAACATGGGATGGTGGTACTAAAATATTATCTATTAAGAAACTTTCATGGCAGTTTTTAACCCTAGGAGTCCCACTAGGTAAATATGTATGATTTTCCTTCAGTAGATAGGAAAAGAAAGCACAGAATGACTGACTGATTTACCACTAAAACCGTAGCACCAGGAGGCAGATCTAGCAACAAAACAGATTTCTATGTCATGTGTTTCAGGTTTCAAGGCAGCAGAGAAGGTAAGAGAACTTATATAGAGCATTACTTATAAAAGCAGTTAAGAAAATCTACTTAGGTAAAGGATATAAATACTGCTTTACTTAAAAAATGAGAAGAAGAAAGGACACCATTACCTTCCCGAAGCAGAAGTGCCTGCTCCACTTTGCTGTTGGGCATGGCAAGATCCAGGGCACATTTGAGGTCAGCATTTCTGCATTTTGGGTCAGCACCATAGTCTGTCAGCAAGACAACTATCTCCACACTGGATTTCCTTGCCGCTGCGTGCAGGGGGGTGTCTAATCGCTTCCCCATGTTCACATTGGCTCCTTGGGTGAACAAGAGCTTATTGTTAGATCTGAAAGGCAGCTGGAACTGTCCAAACCTGCATCACACAGGCTAGTTTCCACCATAGCCTCAATAATTGAAGGGGATGGATGGCACACAGGACTCCCCCCATCTCCCAACAGCAGCTGTGCAGTGCTCATCAGGTCAAATACCTGCACTGCAAGAGTCCTCTGGGCCACCAAACCCTGTCTGCGATGCTCAGAATTAAGCAGCTTGACCTTCAACCCCAGTAAATGTTCAAAGCCTACCATATGCTCTTTTAAATTGTTAATAGCATAAAATCTCACATGGATTATGTTAATTTAATTGCTGGGGGAAAAAAAACCTCAAACCTTTAGGTATCTCACTGTAATAACTCTGGAAGCACAGCAAGCAAAGTGCTTGCCCCAGGCTGGCTGGGCACAGCAGGGCCACACTTTGAGCAAGTGTAAGTCAGCTAATACACAGTGACAGCAAAAATTTATGCTAGTTCGTAGCCTGTGCCTGGACCTGCAGTGATTATTCTTCCAAGCAGCTTTGCTGCTGCCCTCATCATCCACTGAGGAGTAGGTGAAGTTAATGGTTCTGATAAACTGCTGTGTTAAGCAAGAGTTGATTTTGGTCAGTAATATTAGCCAGCATTTTCTGTGCTTCCTGTTATCACGCTAGAAAATGAAAAGAATTCCGTTTTCACATTCAGATAGCCCCAGGGAGGTGTCTGTAATAAAGAGGGCTTTTTTTACTTAGGAAATCATAATTTCTTCATCAACACAGGGGAAATTTTTAATGACCTCAGATGAGTCTCACAGTCTCACAGACTGCCCTAACAACTCTTACGGAAATAACCCACAATGTTTTAAGTGGAGAGGCAGCTCAGAGAGAGCAGAGGCATTGGCTCACACCACCACAGATCTCCCCTGGCCCCTTTTCTAGGTGTACCTAGCTCCAAAAGCTTCTTGACGCAGTCTGTCCTCTGGTACGTGCAAGCCATGTAGAGAGGGGTGCCATGCTGCTGGTCTTCTTGGTCAATGTCCACCTCATGGGCCAGAAGGGTCTCCATGCACTCCCTGTGACCTGTGGAGGGAGAGCTGTCACTGAGTTGCTGCAGAGCAGAACACACCCGGATACACCTGTGAGGCACAAGAGCTGAGAAAAAGCCAAGCCTGTTTATCTGTACTGATATGGAAATTTTTTATTTTTAATGCTTTGTCAGCAACAAAAGGCACATTTGTCACGTAGTTATTGTTGGCTTCGCTCACACCCTGAACGTTACCTCTCTTGACAGCTTCGTGGATGGGTGAAGGCAGGTGGTTCCCCAGCTGCGCCTTGGCTCCGAATTCCAGCAGCATGTTGACACAGGCTGCACTGCCACTGCAGCAGGCATTGAACAGGGGAGTGATCCCATCGATGGTGACTGCATTGACCTGCAAGGGCAAGACACACTCAGGATAATCCGATTTAAGAGGAACGCCCCTGCAGCATGCCTCCTGTGCACACCAGAAGTGCACCAGAGTGAGACTCTTGTCTTGTGTGATTTCAGGAATTTTATTTACAACTTTCTAAGTTATATGTTGTGACGTAACATATATAACATTCTCCTTTGATGTCTGCCCTCTTTCCCAGATAGCTAGTGCCATAAGGCAGAATCACTGCTGCTATGAATGCCCCTCCTGGAGCTGCTAAAAAATGCAATTTTTTATTCTTTCTTTTTTTTTTGTTGTGAAGAAGTTGAGTATTTTCAAAATTGTTTAGTTTGCATCAGCCTCAACGTGAAACACCCTCAAACGAAAATGGCTTTGCTTTTTAAATGAAAACCTTTACTCTATGTTTAGTACTTTCACCTGAAAACACATTTCCAGCAAAAGAAATTTTCATAGAAACATAATTGCAAACAGAAAAGGAGCTTGAAGAAGTTGGTATGCATGTGTGTCTATGCAAGATAGAAAATTTTGTTCCCTGACTTCTGATGTAAAGACCTGGCAAGAACCACTATTGCCATTCTCCACTGGGACAGCAGAGCTGTAGATTACACAATCACAGAATCACAAAATATGCTCAGTTGGAAGGGACCCATCAGGATCATGGAGTCCAACTCCTGGCCCTGCACAGGACACCCTGAGAATCACATCATATCCCTGTTTATGCTGTGTTTAATTATGTAGCAAGCCCTTGGGGGCAATTTATGCAGCAAATCTCTAATGCTGCATGTGTTTAGCTCTGTGGCACACTGGAGAACAGCAATGGATTATGCAAGCATGTGCCAATTTGTACAATTTCCACTACCCTCACCTCCTCCCAGTCTCATCAGGCAGGTGTGGCTGGAGCTGCTGGAGGCACTGGAGGTCTCTTGACTGTTTTGGTGCTGTTTGGTTTCGTGCCATATAAATTTTACTTGAAAACCCAGATGACATAAAAATATTCTTATATATTTCATCCATTCCTTAATCTCCATTGTGAATGTGTATTCTGCCTTAGGTCCAGCTGTGGGAATTGTTATTATATTAGCAGATAAACTGTTTCATTGCTTCAAGCACATCCATTTTTACTTACATGAGACTCCCATACCATCCCATAGAAAACCAGATGTAATTCCAGTGATCATGGCTGAGGGGGGAGGGGGAGGGTAAAGGCGTAAGTTACTTTCTTCAAGGTTATTTCACTTAGCATCTTTCACTCCTTTTCCATCAACCGTGACTATGTTTCACACACAAAGGGAAAACAAAAGAGAGTAATGGGATGATACAAGGGGGAGACAAATCTATCACCCAGGGAAACAGAACACTCCTATATTTTTCCACATTTCTGTCTGAGATGTCCACCTGCATCTTGGCCCTGCCACATGGGCAGCCCATCCAGCATCCCCACTGATGCAGAGAGCATCCATTCTCCCGGTGCTCATGTCCCCACAGGCATCCCCAGGACTTACCTGGGCACCGTTTTCCAGCAGCACCTTGGCGCAGGCGACATGGCCACCCAGGCAGGCCTCGTGGAGAGCCGACACACGGTCTGTCGTCACCAGGTTCACGTTGAAACCCTGCAACGTGGGACCAGGGGTGTGAAGGGAGAGCCCTGCCCAAACCACAGCTCCTCCAGGGCTGGGCTGCCCATGGCAGGAGAGTTATGTCAGTGGGTATGTGTCCAGGGAAAGTGCTCAGGTTGGATTGGCGCTGTCAGTGATTCAGTTCTTGTCCCCACAAACTGCAGCTGGTGGGGTTAAAGAGGGTGCAATTACAAGCTATGCCTTCTCTTTCTAGTTCTTTACGATGCACTGTCAACTGCAGGAAAGACATCACATTTCTTTCACATATAAGGGTGGCATTCCCCTCCCAACTAAGTCCTGCACCAGGAGCTACAGGTGGAGGTATTCACCTCCCTGAATGAGGATGCTTCTGGCACAGGTACTTGCAGCTCGGCTGGAGCTAGCAGCTCCTTCAGTGGGGAGAAACAGGCTTCCCTAGGATATGATTCATCCTGTGCTAAAGCAGCTGTTTCTAGTGGGGCAGATGAATTGTGTCCTAAAAGTCCTTTCACTGACTACATGGGGTACCCAAGTGTGTTTCACTTAGAGGTAGTAAGTACCTGGTAAACCTATAAGAGAGGTGAGTCAAATCCCACACACAAATCAGTTCCTTTTATCTGACCATCCAGGAAATGTTTTACACTGGAAGAAAGAACAGTGATTTACAAATGCCTTATTACAGGTATTTCCCTAACTGACAGTTGCCTTATCTATTCCTGCACAAAGACAAACCAGACATATTCACAAAGGAGAAAGCAGCTGTGGTACATGTTTTCCTCTGAATGCAACTAAATCTGGTAATCGAGCTTTTACAACCGCATGTGAGAACAGGCCTGGAAGCAGCTCCATTTTCCGCTTGATGTCACATTTTGAAACACAGTTGGTGTCTGCCAGATGTGCTATAGACAGGGCAGCTCACGAGATGGCAGCAATGCACTTTTTGGTGCACAGTGCCCAATGCAATGGGCAGAAAGGAGTACCTGGGAGCAACCTCACACAGCAAAAAGTCAGCAGTCCTGACGCTGTATTAGAAGCAACCACTGTAACCACTTCAGGCTAAGCATTATTTGATAGAAAACCAATCTTTTTTCAGTCATGTGAAAACATTATTAATGTAAAAGTTGTTGTTAAAATTTCTCATGCATTACAATGCTGCTAGGGGAATAGATAAAACCTTGAAAAAATAGAGATTATTCCATTTTCTAATTGTACGGTTGTTTCATACTTAGTGATCAGCGTATTCCTTCAAGATTAATGTCTTCTAGAGACTCCTAATAAGGAGACTTATTCTCAATCATTATTCATATATACATGCATATATATATATATATATATAGCAAATAAAACTCAATCATTTCAAGTGAAGCACTGATATCTTGGGAAAAAGAGCAATTCCTTCCATTACAAAATGGAGATTAAGTTGTGGATCTCACAATGGCTGTTTGCCAAACATCACTCATGTTAAACCTTGTTTTCATTGTACATGAAAAAGCAAACTCTTTTTTTCAGGCATTGAAACAGGCATTGGTGAGTTCTTGAGTTGTTTTAAATTTCCAGCACTACACTGCTCCCTATGTCCAGGCATTCCCTGTGGAGCCAGAGCCTCTCTGGCTTCCTTGAAAGCTGTTGTCCTGCAGTAGAGTCTTCTGAGTGTCCCACAGATACTCAGTTTCAGGCTAGTAGTGTAACTATATTGGAAACAATGAGCAGTGATTATGCTGCTCCATGAACAGCTTCATGCCTACATCTGTCAATCTGTGTTGAATCAGCTCCAATTCAGGCTCTACAGACATTGCTGCCGTGATCTCTTTTCATCAGCAAGGACCTTCCTCCTTTACTCCCAAAATTAAATGTCTTCAGGAGAAGGAGAAAGGGTGGATTAACTAAATGATTTAACCACACCGCTGGGTGCTTCTTCAGTGTACAACCATGAGCAGTGCATAACCAGGGCATCTGGTGAATAACCACAACAGGTGCTCCACAAAGCAGGTGGTGTAAGGTCAGCATAAATGGAGATTAGAGGGGTCAAAAAACCATCAAATCCCTGAATGAATAAAGCCTCTTTCTTTTTATCTCTAACCTCCATCACTTCCTTTTCCATAAAAATCATTTTATGTCAGCAGGTGAAGGGAAGAGGGATCAGAAAATGGGAGGGTGAATACTGTCTGTAAACAGCGTCTTTTTTTAGCTGCAGCTATGCCTCAAGAGATGTCTGGACTGGAGGCTTTCACGCTGGCAGCTCCACTCCTTGAGGATGTTGTCCATTTGAGCTGTGGCCTCTCTGCTAAAAGTTATTTACCTTGACTATGAAAAGTCTGATAGCCAAGTCAAAAGCTTTACACTCAGGGAATAATTTCCCTGCAGTTGCCATGGGGACAAGAGGGAGAGGGGGACAGTTGCCACATGAGGACGCTGAGTTTAAGCAAAGGTGGTAAGGAAGATGGTTGGCAGAGCACAAGAATCATAACCTATCCCTTTTCATAAGCAGTCCTTTCTCATGTATTCTCTCCTCCTCTCTTTCTTTTGCCTCAACTCTCAGTTCCTTTTGGAGCAGAGGGTTTCAGGCTGACTTTCTAAAAACCAAGATGCACTTTTACAGCTTTTTACTGTTTTGGTGTTTTTTTTTTTTTAATAGACTACATATATATATATTTACTGTCTCTATTCTCAAGCCTAGTTGCAGGATTCATGATTGAGAGAGAGCACAAGGATCACTGTTTATTATATAGCAAGCTACAAGCTGTGATAGTCTTTGTCCCAGGCTTGTCCCCAGCTTCTTCACTAGGCAAACTAATACATGCCCAGAGGTGTTTGTGCTGATATATTATTCATACAGCCATATTTCTCATGCCCTGTTGCAGTCTATTACCAGCTCACCAGCCCATAAATGCAATTCATGTGAAACCACCCTGCTTTCCAACCTTTTCTTTACTCGTGGGCTTTTACCTGTGCAATCAAGGTTTTCAGAGAGAGAAGGCGTCCCTGGAAGGCAGCATCATGAAGAGGGGATCGGTCTGCCCAGCTGCCTGAAACAGCAAATGCATGGAAGCTAATTCAGGTATGCCGCAAAAGCAGATCTTGGGAGGACAGGGGAAACACAGCCACGTAAATGTAAACGCAGATGGGGACTGAAATCAGTGTGGGCTCAGTGGTGAAACTGTTTGATGAATTGATTTCAGCAGGGCAGATGAGGAGTCAGCAATCCTGAGAAAGCTGGCTGCTCACTAGGGTTTCTAAACAAAAGCTTCATGGCAGAACTTTTAAAAGAACAGCTAAAAACATGTTTCATCAAAGATCGTGAGTTTAGTGCTGATGGGTCTCCCATGGAGACTTCAGAACCCTGCAATTCTCCTACTCAAAACCATATCGGCCTCCATCTTTCCTAGGGATTGCTTGTCACAAATTGCATCCCAGCTTCTGTGACAGTTTTTTAAGAGCCTCACAGCAGGGACGACTTGTCCATCAAATGAATTCTGGCATGTCCTTGGCAGTTTTATTTCCTGAACTGACAATTTCATAAATAACATCCTCCCTCTCAGACTACCACGTAACAGGTTTAATCATCCTCTTCACTGAAAGATTTTAGAAAATACATGGAAAAACAAATTCTGCCTGAAGGCTTTACTTTTCTTCTTTAATAATTTTGAGATGTTGAACTGTTCAGACTCCTTCACATAGGCTTGCTTGCCCTTTTTCTTATCTTAATCTATTTATGTGCCAAGATAAATAATTCTTTAGCCTAGCTACTACCTACAGGCATAGACATTCAGCTCAGGTTAAATCCCTGCCACTCAAATAGAGAGCAAATTTACTTGTCCGATATTAAAATTTATAACCATACTGTGACACAATGTGTATAGTAAGTATTTCTCCAAAGGCCAGCTGCATTTCCAGTGCCACAGGACAGAAGCAATACCAGTGTTTGCATTCATGCTCTGTTGTACAGCAACCCCATGGGCACTGTATTTGAAACCCTTGTCCTGTTTAATTTTTTCAGCTATGCCGCACACCAAAGAGAATGGAAGGGGTGATTTATCTCCATTTCAAATGTTACCCAAGGCATGGAGAAATCAATGAGAGGCACAGACACATCCATGGGGACTTGAGGCCAAGGACACAGCATAAGTTTCACCCTTCACCAGAGGAGTCTTCTTTTGTTACCCAAGGACCAGGATGCACTTTAGCTATTGGAGTTACAGTTTTTAACTATAGTTATTGTTTCCATTTCTTTAAGGAGAGCTTCCTGGGGTCCTAAGGTGGGAAACTGGCATGAAAAGACCAGCTGGCACAATATATGGCAAGGCTCTGAATGACACATCAGTCAAAATGATGGAAACAGGAACCAAGAAACATCTTCCTGAAAACATCCAAAATACCCCACACCTCTCATGATGCTGGTGGCTGAAATAGGCAAGCTCAGTTTAGAAAGTCAGAAGACATTGCAAGTGACAAAGTCCAGAGCCCTTTTACAGCAGGAAGATTCAGGAGTTACTCAGACAACAGAACTACAGGACCTTATTTAACCTTTTAAGCAGAGTATAACATGTGCGAGCGAGTGTTCTCACATGCATTTCCAATGCATGTGTATGCACACACAGCCTCAGGACAACACACACTGCGGCACACCTCCACACCAGCCACACAACCTACCTCCCTGAAACATGTGGCAAATATAGTTCCCATACGGGGCACAACTCCCCCTCTCAGCTGGGAGTGACATGACTGAAGGTGCTCTTTTTAAATGCCTACGGATAAATGAAGCAGCCCTGCTGCTGCTGTGCTACTTCACTGCACAGAGAAAAGGTTGGGAAGCTCTGACTGTAATATGATATAGTGCCCCAGCAACAACATCACCTGATCTTATATTTTGTAATATTATCCTTAATGGCTTTCTGCAAATGGCAACTTGCAGATAAAAATATGTTATGGCCTGCTGAATTTCAAGGCACCTCAATAGGAACCTAAATGAAGGAAAAGCTGCTGTTACCACGTGTCAGACTATGATTGCATAAAGGTGCTTGGAAAAAATGACAGTAATGAATGACTGGAATTATATTCCAGAGAATAAAAAATAAATTAATAACCAAGACATGCCTGGATATATACAGGCTTCATAAAGGCTTTGTCAAAAATGCTTGGCTGCAGTATTTCTCTTGGCCAGATCTTAATCTCCCTGCTTTGGGTGGCCATCCCACACCATCTGTGTACTGTTGCTGTTCATGTGCCTGTTCATGATGGCACAATCCATCGTGAAGCAAGTGCTCAACAAATGAGTCACATAAAAATGTGTGATGTCACAATGCTGATAAGAATCTTCAGCTAGGAAAATAAGCCCTCGTTAGCAGTATATTTAAAATACTGTGTCATTTTAATTAGTGGAATTAACAGGCATGCAAACACATGCCTATTCATTACTATGGCAGTGATGTGAAGGACTAAATTCACCTGAAAAAAAAAACAAACCCAAAACCATGACCTATGAAGTAACCTGTGAAATACAATATATTCTTGTGCTGTGTATTTTTCAGAACAATTTTAGCTGCATTCATTTTTATCATCTGATTTAACAAAACAAGGATTCCTGGCTTGGATTCATAAAGTCATTAATTGTATCCTCCTAGCATCTCCTTTCAGAAAACCAGTGTGCTGAAACTTTTCCCTAAATAATCTCTGGCAGTAAAACTGGATGTTTAGTAGAACCATTTGTTACCACTGATAAAGAATACCTTGCATCTGAGAACAATATTTTTGTTTACCATGGTGCCTTGAGCAAATGTTGTCCTCATTCTAGCTGGGTAATTGTTGGAGTCTCATATTTTGCACACCTAATCATGCCAACACATACTGACACTGCAAAGACCCCAGAAATGAGAGGCACTTCAGGTTAAAACATTTACCCATGCATTTAGCAAAAAATCCCTTATTTTATGGCAACTTGCTGATTTAAATCCTCAAGTTACAAAAATGTGGTAAATAAACATTTAAATGTTAGAGAGTCCATATTTTTACTTTACCTGGGACTATTCCATAGATCTCTTCTGCTATCCTGGCAGCTTCTTTTCTGTTGCCTTTAACAATATAGAAATGGGTCAGCAAAGCCAAGGAAATCTTAATTAAAAGCTTAAAGCAGAACAAAGCAAAAATGGCAAAATAAATGTTAGTGAAAGAATGGAGTATAGAACTGCCCTCCATTTTGGTTTACTCTTTGAATAGTTTCTCAGGTTGGCTAAGTTGCACTGGGCTATTCTTGGTATCATATGTCATCTATTTTAAACCCTTCAGGACCTGCTGTTCCTCAGTTACCAAAAATACCTCCTGGTTTTATTTGGTATGAGGTATTTGACACTAAATAACAACATCAAGGATAAATTTTGAACATCTCTGCATACAGGAAACAAATCAGAAAATCCTTTCCAAACCTACATAAATGAGAACAAATTTTCAGACAGATGCTCTTCATACCACCTGAAAGCCTTTACATCCACATTAGATTTATTCTTCAAGGTAGCAGTTCCATTTACAAAGACTGCAAAGATAAAGTTGCAGAAATTGTTCAGAGGTGCTGCAAAAAGAATACTTTTCTGTCTTTTCCATCTTGATAACAGGCCTTGCTGGTACTCAGATACAGAACAAAGGCAAACATGTCAAAGAAAAGCATTATCATGAAAGAATTTGAAATAAACCCACATATCCAAAACGAGGGCTAAGAAGTCAAAGTTATTCTAGGAGGAGAAAAATACATTGAAAGTGCACAATAAGAAACACATGATAACGTACCTTTTTTTCCATTACTCAGAGATGAAGAATGGTGTCCATTGTTATCTCTTGCAAAGAGCATTCTGTTTTGAAAAAAATAGAAATATTTTTACATTATCCTCCATTGATTCAAAGGTGTAATACTTGAAATTGAACAAGATGCACCCTTTCTTTAACTGCCCTTTTTACTTTCTGAAGGCGTATGGCTTCCATCGAGAACAAAGGCTTTTTCTGCATGTATTTAATTGAATCTATGTAGAACACCCCATCTTTTTTTATCTTAAACTTTTATTTATTCCTATTTTCCTATATGCACCATAGAAGGAGGATTAATTTCTTACCTGATTCTCCTCTTTTCCCGGGTTCTCCTAGGCTTTAATTCATACTTTGTCAAGGAAAAGAGCAGGATAACTCCTCTCTTAGAGATTTCAAGGAGATGGTGGGTATGCATAAGGAAATTATACAGCAAATTATTTCTCTGGGCATTTTAGATATAATTTCTTCTGGTTTATAGAAATACAGCTGGTTTAGTACCTTGCTGTCTTCAGTGCTCAGCCCTCCCAGGAGCACTAAAATGCTATATAAAATTTGTGCAGAGACTGAGATAAAACACCCCAAGCAATTTTCTCAAGTGAACCAATTTTTCTATAATTTTGAATTAAACCAAGTTATTGCATTCTTACCAATAACTTAACTCCTTACAAAAGTATTATATCTACCTTTCCTACAAAGTAATACTATATACCTGTAGAAACTATGATACTTACGAATCCAAAAGAGGAAAATTTCCTCTTTCTAATTACTTTGATACAGTTTGCCACAGGACAAGACAGTTGAAGATATGGATTACATTTCAAGTGAAGTTCAGTTAAGGAATCACAGAAAAACAGTTAATTCTGCTCAGATGGGAAACAAAGAGGAGAAATTAGCAAGCAAAGGTGAACCAAAAAAAAGGATGATCAGCTAGCCCAGAAAAATCTGAGATGATGAAAACATTCCTCCCAAAGCCAGAGGAATACTAAAAGCTGGAAAGAATAAAATGTACGACGCAGAGAAAAAGAACACATAAAAAATAATAAGATCATGACAAAGTAAAGTCAGACTAAATGATGGAAAAATCTTTCTTATGTAGGATTTACAAAACTGGCTCTCAACAGGACGTAAGCAAGAAGGGAGAGCACCCTTTGAGAGAAAAACCAGAAAACTGGGTTTTGGTTGCAAAGGAGATTCATTGATTTCTTTCACAATCAGCCTGCTAGATTGTATGTAGAATTGTACATGTCCACAAAACTCAGAACAATACAAGAAACTGGAGATCAGGTTTCCACTGAAATTCTCTTATCCCGAATGAAATAATACCAAAGAGCTCTCCAAGTGCTCTAAAAAACCATGAGAAAGTTTGACTGCTTGGAAGCAGTCACAGGAATGTGACTCTTCCAGAAGGACAAACTCTATTTGTGTAGCAGCAAAATCACCCTCCTGGCTTCAGAACAAGACAAATAAAGATTTTCAGTTAAATTCTGGAGTGAGTCACTTGAGAAAAACTTGTGTAATCTCTTAATCTGCTCTTAGTGTACAAGAGCACTAGGAAAATTACTGCAGTGGATGTAAAAGAAAATCATCAGCGGGAAGATGGCTGAACAGCATGGTGGAAAGTATGAATGCTGGTGAAGCTGGTAGTCAGGTAAACCACAGCAAGATCGGGTGTGATCACTTGGAAATCTCCGGTATTTTTGAAACTAGACAGATGAGCAACATAGTGAAGGCGTGAGAACAGGCAGAACACAAGAGAAGAGCAATGACACAGCAGAAACAGGATTCTCATCGTTCTTGCCTTGCTCTTTTGAGCATCACTGCTGTGAGCTGAGTGAGGTGGATTATGCAACTCCCTTGATAGGCTTGAGTGAACAAGTCAGCCCCCCCTAGAAAAAACAGACCTCATTGAGAACTTCTGCAAGATGCTCAAACTACTCTATGAACCACTCTTCCTTACCTCAAGGTTAACTACTAAATTGTTAAATCAAAATACCCAAAAAAATGTATTAATCCTTCCAAAAAATTGTCATGAGATGGTGAATTAATAGAAGTAGTTCAGCTGGATCCTCCAAAGAACTGGAAAGGTAATGTTTATATATGCTTAGTTTACAAATATACAAGGAATAAACTGAGGAAAAAAAAAAGCAATCCAGTTTAGAAGACAACTAATTTTCAATAAGGTTCACCTTAACTTTATTCAACTTTTAGGGAGAAATGTCAGATGTGACCTGAAGAATCTGGCAAGGAAATAAAAATTAGAGGAGTTCTCACCTCAAAGAAATTCAAAGACGTATTGGTTTATTCTTACGCTACACACACTTTGAATTATAGCAGTGTATTTCTAGTGTATATAGGTGGGATTAGAATATCAGTGTATTCAATCAAAGAGTCAGAAACACTCAAACAGAAGAGATGAGAACAAAGATGTCCATATAGAGCTCAGCTACTTCTTTTTTATCAGTTTGATCTAACAAATGACACTGCTTCTCATATAAGCCTTGTCTCATCTGCATCCTTAGGTCAGGACACTTACAACACTCCTGCTTTCAAAAAGAGATGTGGAGAGTGACTCACTGGTTGCTCTCCAGCCAGTGTGGAATTCATCTCACCTATCTGCCCCCCATCACACCGGGCAGGGTCTGGTTACCAGAACTCCTGCTGCTGCCTGGGCAGGAAGACAGCAAATTGCAGCAAGCACTTAATGTCCCCTGTCTGCAGCCAGTCCCTCCTGCTGAAACAACCAACTTGAAGAACCAGCATGTATAAGACAACCAGTCATGCACAGTTAAAGTTTGATGAATCCCGCATAAGTAGCATCCCCAGAGTTATGACAGTGTTGAAGGATCTGAAGGGAACCTAATCTACCTGCTAGGTTTACAAGAAGAATGCATAATTTACAAGAAAAATGCATAATTTTGGTAAAATAATACACTCAGATGCATAATCACATCCTGCCTTTAGTTTTGTTCCCTTAAAAAATATCCACCTTTTATCTTTGTCAGTGCTCATGTCACTAGGGAAAACTCTGAAAATCAACATACTACCGAGTGTCATGATGCACAGCAAATATCATGAGAGTAGTTTAATGATAGCAATTAAACACTAAAAATATTGAAATATTTTTAATTTAATTTAAAAACATCAGGGTATAAAACCATTTTGAGATTCATTATTATTTTATCTATTTACATAAAGTCTGTATTTTACTGACACAGAAAGCACCAGACTTTTACAATTAATTTTTTAAAAGCCTAAGCATATATAAAAAAAAGGGACTAGTGAAGAGAAATAAATATCAAAAAGGGAAAAAAATAAACAGCTGCAGAAAACCTTGACCACAAAAGAAGTAAATGACAGTGTATTTACCTTCTTACAGATCTATCCACACCCACTAAAACACCGTCTGAAAGACTAATCTTACATCCATACTTGATGCTTGTATGGTGTATTGTATGGTTTAACCTGCAATTTTCAGTTATCAACACCTTAATTCAGTGTCTGCACATAATGCATCAGAAACAACCTATCTCCTTGTGCCTGGGGATGGAATTTCATTGCAGTTTGGGGGGAACCTTCTATACAAGTCCTCCTCCCTCACACCAGAGGCTCTGCTCTGTGCGAGACACTGCTTCATTAGCATCACTCTCTTTGCCAGCATTTCCCTGCTATTTCACAAGGACCAAATGTTACCTAACAAGCATGACCGAAACATTTTAATTTTTTAACTAGTTATTTTATTATTTCTAACCACATTCATTATCTCAGTAATTTTAGTATTCTGATTATTTTATTTAACCTTTTTCACGTTACTCACTGATGTTTTGTAAAACTGTAAATGTTTCTGTGACACCACCCTTTACTCCCCTGCACAAGGCCAGTGAGCAAATCACTCCCACAGAGTTCTGCATAATACAAGTGGTGTTATTTGAGAAGCCAGCCATGGGTTAAGTTTGTATGGCAGCTTGTACAGAATGTTTTTTAATAATCATCTTTCTCATAAGAACTCCAACAACCAGTGATGGAAAGCAGCACTATGCTGTGTATTTCTGTATGTTCTAATTATATGTTCTCACATATTAATGAAATGTATCCATTCTTTATGGAAAGGTAAATAAACCTCTAGATAAACTTTACATTGGTCTTGTAAACAAGACTATAACAAGGTTTTATTATGTTATTCATAAGTACACAATGTACCAAAAAAGAAAAATGTATTTTGAATAGATACACACAATCTTTTTGATTTGAGTTTGCAGGTGTTGCAGGAAACCAAATAGAAATAAAAGATAACAAACAACATATTATTAAAAATACACATATATATACATATATATACACACACATATATATATATATATATAAAAAACATTTCCCTGGAGTGACGATCGGTATTTTCAAAAAGTTGTTAGAAATTGGAATGCTTGAATAAAAAAAAAGAAGAATAACTTAGAAAAGTAAAATATTAGCTTAATTCCACCCACTTATCCTTAACACTTGTGGCACCATTTTAGATGACTTCCACTTTTAATGTAGAGTTTGAAAAACTCAAATTGTAATATCACACGCTGTACGTTCCATATCAAAGGCTAAAAATTCTAGTAAAAGAAAATAGATTTTATATATGGCAATTATTTACATTACCTTTCTGTGTTTCATGAAAATATGTTCAGTGAAATTATAAAATGCTTGTGTAATTACATCTCTACCCAAACAATATGAATTTGGCAGAAGTAGGGTGTTAAATACTACCCTTGAAGGGTTTGGAAACAGTATTTTCATATTGCACCGTTTTAATATTAATACAGTGTCCAACAGCACACAATACTCCAGAGTCATAAAATAGTGAGCTTATCATCATTAGTGATGCTTGAAAAAGAAATTAACCCAGTGCATCAGACAAGGGGCAATTTTAGAGGTGGTTGACACAAATGAAAGAAGTGCCTCCTCTCACACACATTGGCACAATGCTCTGCTGCCTCTTGCCCCACGGACACATCACTCAGGACTCCTCACAGATGCTCCTTTCTATTTCTCTCTCTCCATGAAAAGCACAGCCATTGGTTATTTCCACTTAAGGGATACCTTCCCAAGATCTCACTTGCAGAACCTGCCAGACAGTGTACCTGCTGTGGATGAGGTGAAATCATTCATCCTGAACACTGTCCCTCCCAGAGATGAACTGAAATGCCACTTTGGTCATAAGTAAGGGGAAGGAGAAAGAGAAGTGGGGGGAAAAAGGGATGGGTGGGTGGGAGGTGGGAGAGAGCAAGTAAGCACAAGTGTGCTTGTTAAGCCCTTCACAGATTTTGCTCTCTCACACACGTGTTACTTCACACTTTGGCACAGTNGAATAGATACACACAATCTTTTTGATTTGAGTTTGCAGGTGTTGCAGGAAACCAAATAGAAATAAAAGATAACAAACAACATATTATTAAAAATACACATATATATACATATATATACACACACATATATATATATATATATAAAAAACATTTCCCTGGAGTGACGATCGGTATTTTCAAAAAGTTGTTNTAAGTAAGGGGAAGGAGAAAGAGAAGTGGGGGGAAAAAGGGATGGGTGGGTGGGAGGTGGGAGAGAGCAAGTAAGCACAAGTGTGCTTGTTAAGCCCTTCACAGATTTTGCTCTCTCACACACGTGTTACTTCACACTTTGGCACAGTCTGCTGGAAGTTTTCAGGCCTGAGATGTTTCTGAAGGCTGTATTATCTCTAAATAATACTACTTCTTCACCTATGTACTGAAAAAGAAAAACAAAAACCACTATAAGCTTTACATCACTTTCACACATGTAAGTGAACAGGACAAATTTAGCACCTCTGAAAATATCAGAAAATCATTATGGAATTTTGATTTAGCAACAGGATGAGCAACTGTGACTAGGGAAGAACTTCAAAATAATAATGCTATGCAAGCAAAACACTATCAGTGGGACACAACTGCTAGAACTAAGTCTCTGAAATTCACATGGTAACGGACTTTATGACTAATTTCAAGTGCCATTTTCATCTTAGGAGAAAAAAGCGTATTTTGTTGTTTTTCTAAATTATTTTGAAAGAAGTCTTGAATTAAAAATCACAGTAAATATCAGGGATTAGTAGGAACTACAGTAAGCTAATCCTTTTTCTGTTTTGCTTTCCCAAACATGGGAAGTCCCTTTCTGCAATGTTCAAGTCGTCAAGAAAAATCTTGTATTTTTGTTTCCAAGGCTTTTGACACATATAAAAACCCATGTTCCATGTTTATATGTTTGACACATATAAACACCCAGATTTAAGTGCAAAAGAGAAGCCTGCAAATTTGCATGAATCCAAAACCGAACTTAAAACATCATCCTAAATTGAGGTAGCACATTGAACTGAGTTTTTTTCCAAGAACTTCAGAAAGTAACTAAGGAACTTTAAAAGTAATGTCTCTGTCAGGAAGCGTTAAAACCTTTAGTGACTGATGCATTCTTCCCTCTCCACTTGAGCAATTTAGGAGTTTGGAAGTTCTTCTTTAACTCTTCTTTTCTTCCCCAAAAAATACTGTTTAGTCCATGCACCCTTAGGTCCTGTGGCATCTATTGCAACATCAATAACGGAATCTGGAGTCATCCACCTCAGAAACGCCAAGAGGAGGAAGTTCAGAACCGCCAAAAAAGCAAAAATACACCCAGTCACTGGGCCACAGTGAGTCATCAGTCTTTCAAGTCGCTCATTCATTGGTAAAACCACTTCATCTGCAACTCTGTCATACACCTAAACAGAGAGAAAACAGAAAGTAAGATCTTAAAAACATGTTGCTTCTACCTCAAAAAACTGGGCAGTACTTTGCTGTCACTACGCACAGTAAGTTATCTATGCTTAGCTACCAGATGGGACAAAAAGCTTTGCAGATTTTAAGTGCTGATTTATGAGTCCTGTTCTAGATATTTCATTCATTTATTTAAGGAGAAATGTGAAACATTCTCTTTTTTTACACACTTCAAAAGTATTTCACTAACTAGGAAGACTGCATAATTTGTCTCTCATGTAATATTATATACAAAGGATTGAGAGTTTTAATTAATTGAATGGGTCCTAATCTCATATTCACATCAGTCATAGGAAGAGCCTGAACATGCAATTACTCAGTTTTAAACACAAAGATGGATGAACTCATAGGTGAGTTTGGCAATATTCCAAATCTCTGTATTTGAACAGTGAAACAAATCATAATAGGCTCCTGATTTTTGTTTAAAGAAACACTAGCTCAATTACTGCACAAAGCAAATACATGCTACTAGTGACTTACTATACATGTCAACCACTGCCAACTACAAACCACTTCAAAAAGGCTTGAAGGACACAGTTTTTTCCTTAAGAACATTACAAACTTCATCCTACAGATAACTTAACGATATGCTAACAAACAACTGTCTTCTGTACAATGTTAAGATCCATGCTTACTTCTACCAATTCTATGAACATTTTCCTTCATGGAGTACTGATGGGGGTTTTTCAAGAAAAGGCTAAATAAAGCAAACTCAAATCTAGGTTAATGTCTATAAAAACTTTGCAATTCAAATGTAGCTTGCAGTTACAAAATCATAAAATGAATGGCACTTGAAAATAATAAAATAAACTGGTTGTACACGGCACTTCAAGGAGGTTTACAAGATATAGCTGAGTGCACTACAATTTAAGCAAAAGGCATGGGGTTCAGCTACTCTCTCCTTCCTAAAACACAGGAGGTGAAGTCAGAAGCAACACATATCTACAGGTGTTTGTAACATCACTGCGGCCAACCTTCTTCACTAAAGGTAGAGTTTTTATACTGAAGTGCAATTTGAATTCTGAAAAACTATTTCAAAACCATGTAAATTAATTTTCATTACAACTACAGCTTATACAAACTCAGCTGTGTTCAGCCTTCCAGCATTAAACTATTCCTCACAATTTTAAACCATTTGTTAGCACATGGCATAGCTTTGTCATGAACTGTCTTTACTTCTTCATACACCTTATGCAGCCCATTTTCCAGTTATGCCAGAAAAGTTACCTCGTGTGAAGACTTGAATAAACACATGAGTAGAAATCTAACCAAAGATCTAGACTGTTCTAGACCATATTTACCAGCAGTCATGGCACATTAGAAAATAAAAATAGAAAAAATGCACGTATCTAGAGATGTATTTGGGGAAAACAAAAAGCATTTTCTGAACCTTTTAAAACCATGTATGCTTGACAGGAAACGTTGAAAAATTACACTGGAATATTACAAAGTGAACGCGCATGGTAATATTGCAAAGCAAGAATTGTTTCAGAAATGGACTTTCAGAGAATTTAAAATAAGTGGTTATACATACTTTCTCAGTTCTCTCTGCTACGTTCCTCCACGTATAAAACGTCTTTACTTCATTATGAACAGTTTCTGGAGGTGGAAGAGTTCCTGATCTGAGCTGGGCAATAGCTTTTTCTAGTCCATCACACAAAGATTTCACAGAGGGCTCACACAAAATGATGAGATTTTCTGGAAGTACCTCTGGAATCCCACCTACTCTTGTACTCACCACCTTTGAAACACACAAAAGAAACGGCACATATGCAACATAACAAACGAAATTGTGTGATGACAATGCTCTTACATTGTTTAGATGCATCTACTTAAAAGAGTAAGAAAATACGATGGATTGGGAACTTGACCTGTATGTGAACTAAAGGTGTAAGCCCCAGAGAAGACAGAGCATAGCATATTACCTTCAACATTGTCCAGAATGATTCTTTGGTCCCATGATAAAACAGAAGACTTGGTCTAATGAGTGCTTATGAGACACCTTTCCTGAAGGCGTTTGCCACAGTACACAACTAAACCTGTGTAACCAGATTTTAGATTTTTCCTCCATAGTATCGCAAAAAAACTGTTACCTCTATTTGGAGAGGATAATTTTACCACATACTTAAAATTTCAGTTTCCTAGGCTACTGAACACTTGCAAAAATTTATTTATCAGTTCAGTGATTTTAATCTGAATTGTAATTTTTAAAGGAAAATCAGAAATTACTAAGACTCACATTGTGCAATCATCTCTAAACATTGGGCAATAAGAAACTGCAGAACTTCCTCATCTCTAGAGAAGAGGTGACAAGGGAATAACTACAACTAGGTAGTAACTGCTGTCAAAGCATACTAAAGTCACTTACATTTTCTATACTTACTGTAAATTAGACACTCATCAGTCTGTCTTTTTAATAAGGTTTCTTTATATTTGAATGTGAAACTTTAAGTTCTTTACAGCTATTGATTCAACTTCTTTTTGAGTTGTCAGTCTGGGTTGTAAATTAGTCAGAAAGGGCTTTTACTGTTTTCTCTCTCTCCAACTCTTATCTTGAATCCCTACACAGTCAGGCAATTTTTCTGCAGCTCCTTTCAAAGTACTGTCAAAGTAAACTTTCATGAACATCAATTACCCCAAAACTCCATAAAGGAGTACATACAAAATAGTATTTTGGAGAGGCAGTCTTGCTAGTTCAGGGAACCGAGAGCAGATCTACATGTTATTCCCAGTTCTGCACAAAATTCTT
Organism: Platysteira castanea; assembly: GCA_013397175.1. Classification (NCBI taxonomy): domain Eukaryota; kingdom Metazoa; phylum Chordata; class Aves; order Passeriformes; genus Platysteira; species Platysteira castanea. The sequence goes on from VYXC01002940.1 coordinate 69,020, forward strand.
CTTGGAGCTTAAGCAGTTTCAGTTAACCCTTCTGTCTCAGCTTTCAGGTGATCTGTAAATGGGGATAATATTTGTTTACCTCTGTACAAACAGAGTCTCAGATGAACTCAAATGTTACAAGCACATATTATTTCATTGTGAAATTTGTTTAAAATGGATATATGCTCTCTAGATATTGAGATTTTTTTTTCACCTGCAAACCACAGCTTGCTGCTTCCACAATAGCCATACAAAAGGCCTCAGTGAGGGAAGTGTTGAGAAAAATGTGCCCCTGGACCAGGACATTTCTAACATCCTGGTGTTCCAAGCCTCCAAGAAGACGCACCCTGCATACAAGAGGGAAAAAAACCAAAAAAAACCCAGAGATAAACATTAGATTTGGACCATAATAATGCTGTATGATGTTATAAACACTCTGAAAAAGGTACCAATGGTTCACACTTATATAGTGAGAGAAAAAACACATGCCCCTTGGTTTAGTTTTCTCTAGCAATGGAGAAATAGAAGATTCTGCTTTTTTACTGTCACACTGAAAGAAGCTTCTGAAAATAAAATTGGTGGGAGAAGTCACTGTTTTAATGACAACTGCCTCCAGAACACTGAGCCTTATAGCTCTGCAAGAAAAAATGGCTTCATTCAGTTAATAATTACAATTTTTCAAATGCATTATCCGAATTTTCAATGTGAGGTCTGATCAATCTGAGTCTGACAAGGGAAAAAGGTTTTAAGATACAGTGATCAGGACCTATCCTTTGGAAGAGATAATGCAAAACAATAAAGAGTAAAATGAGAATGGTACTAACAATTTTAATTGGGGCAATCACTGACTAACGTACAAAACAGGCAACAAAAAAATCTAGAAAATAAAATGAAAAATTAAGAACATGAAACTGTTCTTGATCAAGAAAACCCCAGAGAAATATATAAATGCATATATATCATGGCAACATCCTGGTAACATGGTAGCACCAGGACACATATGATAAGCACTATGCTTAAGAGTTTCATACTGAAATAAAAAACAAATTACTAGCAGTCATCATCAAATGCAGTGACACAAATGAGCTGATGCCATATGTGATCCAAGCATCAAGGCTGCAGAAAGGAGTGTGATAAATTTATATCTAAGTCAGCTTTTCTCTGAATTGAGTGAAGGCTCATTCAGGGCCTATTCACAGAAGTATGAATTAACTTGCAGGATCACAGACCAACTCTCAAAATCTTCAGTGTCTGGTTTATCTGCTTCTAGGCCTCCAGCCTCAGGTTTTGGGGTTTGTGGAGGAGGGAGGCAAGCAGTTCCCCACCCGTAAGTACCTTGAGGGGTCATAGCCATCCACAGAACAAACCTGTCATGTAGCTGGTATCTTTCCCGGACTTCTTCCAGTATGATTCGTTTTGGTCCTTCTCCTCCAACTAAGAAATGTAACTCCGGATATTTCTGACAGAGCTCAGGAATTATACCACTAAGCAAATCAATACCTAAGAGTACAAAATTTAGGGCAAGACATTATTGCATTTCATTTCAGAACTTCTCATGATCTAGCCCACTGCTACAACTCTACTTAAGAGCAGAAGAAATGAAAAAAAAGTCTCTTGAAGACAGTTAAACTCCTGTACACAAAATTATGAAAAAAAAGACAACTTGTGACCTCCTAGGAGACAAATACGCAAAAAAACCCCACTTAAATTGCTGTCAGTTGATTACATAAAAAACAATTTAAAAATTTCTAACAGAATATATACATTAGGCCCTAAATCTTATGGCAATTTGTAACATGGAAGCCAAACCTTCCATGTTACAAATTGCAGTTTTCAGTATCTTTAGTATTACAAAGGAAACACACGTCTGAACCGAACATGTGCAAAAAGAAATGCACATTTCTTCTTCTCAAGTGCACATACACAGAAGCTCAGAACAGCCACCTCACCACTCCCAGTGAAAATTCCATCCATACCACAGATACAGCCTAAGTGATACCTGACCAAGACCTTTCTAAGGAAAGGAAACAACCAAAACAAGCTTACATTTGATCCCCCATTACCTTTTCTGTAAACAAGTCTGCTGACAACAACAATTGTTATTGTACTGTCATCCCTCCTCGACGGGTCTGGAGTGAAGTCGGTGGGATCGACAGCGTTGGGGATGACAGAGACTATCCGAGGGTCCAACGCTGCTCGCAACACCGTGTTCTCCTTACTCGTGTAGGAGACGCAGATGATGTGGTTGGTGTCACACAGGGACACCGTCAGCAGCTTGTTGGTCAGCACCGAGCTGACATCCGCGAACCCAAAGAGGGAGTGGTCAGTGAACACTGTCCGCAGCCCCATGGTCTTAGCGTGGAACAGGGCGTCGTGGGCCATGGCGGAGAAGGAGCTGTGGGCGTGCACGATGGTCACCCGCTCCCGCACGAAGATGTACCTGAGCAAGGGCAGGCTGTGGAAGAGCGTCGTGGCCGTGGACTGGTTGTACATCACCTTCAGGGGCAGATAGTAGACTTTCAGCCCGCTAGTGAGGTAGCGGACGCCCTTGCGGTGACCGTAGGCGTGGGTGACCACCAGGACCTTGTGGCCGCGCTCGATGAGGCACTGTGACAGCTGGTACACGTGGCTCTCCACGCCCCCCATGTTGGGGTAGAAGAAGTCCGACACCATGCACACGCTG
>VYXC01002940.1:72017-102187 GCA_013397175.1 Platysteira castanea
CATCCCGGGATCCCGCCCCGCTCCCGGCCCCGCCCCATCCTGCATCCCGGGATCCCGCCCCGCTCCCGGCACCAGGCACGGAAGGGGTCACGCTAATGCAGCAGCGATGTTCTTGCTGTGGTGGGAAGCCGTCCCGGACGGTTGTTGAAAAAGTGTAGTCCGGAGCTACTGAAAGAAAAAGTGATTTGAATGCCGTATAGGGATGGGATTGCCTTAAAATTCCAAAGGGTTTGCTCTGCCCCCAGTGGAGAAGCTCTTCTGGTGTGTTTCGCTCAGTTACAGCTGGAGCTCCCGAAATGTCCTAGACTTTTCTGCTATAAGTGCTGAAAGCTTGCTGTCTCTAAATGAAAATAAATAAAAGATAGTTTTTACAGACGGTCCAGGAGCTTGAACACTGGGAAGGGAGCTGGGCTGACATGACTTGGCTATGTATTCCTGGTCTTCTCAAGGAGCATTACCATCAGCCTTTTCTGCAGCTCCAACACTATCCTGACTGCTGCTGGCTGCCAAGAACGGTGTTCATGCCTTTCCTGTATGTTCCCAAAATTATGTTCGGCAGCTGCTTCTTCTTGCCAAGATTTCTGATGTGAATTTTGTCAATTTTGATTCTGTTATCATGCCTATGCAAATGTGTTTATTGTGAGTGACAGTACAAGCTGACTTAGGCTGGAGGGCTGGCTGGATTCCTGTTAGACTGAAGCTTGGATAGACGTGGTTTGGAGGCACTGATCCCAAGAAGGACTAAGAAGGAAATCAGGCACTTCATTCTGGGGACTAAAAGATGTGCAAGACCCTACTGTGTTGAGTAAGAAAAGTATTGCTCATTGACTGACTTTTTCTCATGTGTTCAGAAAGGCAGGACCAGGACTGGCAAACCTGATTTCATCATCAGGTGCTTCTCTGGCATGGCAAGAACCTGAATTTCAGGATGGGAAGCTGAGCGTGAGGCCAGAAGAGGGGAAGCTTCTCACCAGCAACAGCAGGGTGTGAAAGGAGAGTTTGAGAAGCAGGAGTTTGTAGGGATCCTAGTTCTCAGAAGAAACTGTAAAGCTGGGTGTAAAGCTGTGGCCTTTAATTGCATCTAGGAAAAAGGCACCAAAGTAATGCTAGGAGAAGGAGGAATGCACCTGGAGGTTCTCTGCTGCAGCACCCCATGATGTGAGCTCTGGTAAATGATGATGGCAACCTCCCTTGCTGTCACACTGCCCTAAAGAATCAAGCTGTCAAGTCACTCCAGTTTTAGCTGTCAGGAAAACAATGCTTATGATTTTAACTATTTGGAAAATTATTTTTCTCAGATTAGTTCTTCATATGTGTTCTCTAGAGAAGCTGTAAATCTTGGTATGCAAGCTTAAAAAATTTAAAGAGAAATAATAACTGGTATATGACATAGCAGCCCCTTTCTTTACTTTCCTGGCAGTTGGTCATAGGCTCTGGATGTCTTTCTGAAAGAGATCAGGGATGGTGGCCAAGCCTTCATGCCTTTGGCCCAGCATGTTGGCTTTGGTGGTCTGACATCTGTGTTCTTCACTAAATGTGTCTAATTGAGCTTAATGTCACACCTGTCAGTGGTCCAGTCAATCTCCCTGTATCAGAAGGCTTCTCCTGCTGTCACGTTCAAGGGACCTTGAATAATTTGTCTACAGAGGAGCCTAGGAAAAACCTCAGTGGAAAGGAAAGGAATCTTTGCCACTGCCAAGTTTAAAAAGGTGCTGCTAAATTTTCTCTCCTCAACTGGTTCACAAGGATGGGATAACACACACTTTTCACTGGCTGTGGTGTTGTTTATTCATAAAATTGTCACAGATCCTGGTTGTATCCAGTCTATCCTGCCCTGATCTGAGGTGAAGCTGATATTGAAGGGGCCAACAGCTGAAGAAAGAATCAAATCTTCTTACTTTCTAAATGCCTGCACTCAATATATTCACTCCCTCACTTAAAGCACATACAAGGTCAGAGTGAGACTGTAGGATAAATAGAGTAGAGAGTAAAGATGTAAAACCTGTGACAGCAGAGTAATTGCCACTTCCAAGCCTGGTCCTTGAATGCTCTCTAAAGCATCTCATAAATTGAGTTAATGGAGAGAGAAGATGGAGGACACTTAAAGAGACTCCTATGTCTTTGTTCAGGTAGCAGATGCCATTGTGCCTCAAGGAGACCTCCTCAGTGTTCTTGAAAATATAGGAAAACTTTCTGCCAAGTACTCTGCGCTTTTGTCTCCCACTCAGCCTCCTCTCAGACTGAATTTACTGCTCTATCCCACAGCCTGGTGGATGACATTGTTCTTATTCCCTGTCTGTATGGAGCAAAGACTGTCACTCTTTGGTGAAGTGGCTTTGCTGTGTGTTATAAGCTGGTGTATTAAACTAATGCATTTATTTACATTTTTCTAAATATGCAATAAGTATATTTTAAAAATGCAATAAGCCTAAAGCATGCACATTTATTATTACAAAACAATAGTAATTGGCAAAAACAAGCTATCAGTTGTTCACAGAGTGCTTCACAACAGATCTGTGAAGCAGTGCTGCTCTAGAGCCTGATGCCATGACAAGGGAGCCCTAGAGCTCCTGGAAGAGAAATCTTGGGACATGGAATAGTGGTGTGAGACTGCACAACTGGCTTGCAGGGAAGGACATTTCTTTGCATGATCCAGGAAAGCAGAAACTGTTGGAAGACACAAATGAAGAACATCAGTGAAAAATAGTACTGTTGAATGGAGAATATTGTCTATAGATGCAGCATAAACTGAGACTAGTGAAACCAAGCAGGAGAGAGCCAGAGACAGCCCAACACCTTGTTTGAAAAATGTCAGTGTTTGCATTTTTTGATCTTGCTGGAATTAAATAGGCTCCAAAACCAGGAGGAAAGTAGTATTTGGAATCGTTCCTGTGAAGAAAGAGGACAAATTGTCCTTCCATTTAGTTTACTTTTACAGGGTAAGGCTGGAGAGCCTGTCACTTCTAAGATTCCTGCATAGAGGGAGTGAGTGTCCAAGTGTCTATGTCAGCAGTTGGCTTTTGATGCTAGGAAATAGCAACAGGATCTAATAGATTTCTACAATACCTTAGAAAGGTTGGTTTTGCCTGGTTTTTACCGCATACAGCAATCTCATTACCTAGCTGCAATACCTCCCATAAAGCAGCCAGGAATAATCATGGTTTTCTCATTCAAGCACCTGGGTTTTCCTGTTCATGGAATCCCACAGAAGCTGGCTGAAATTACATGTAAATGTACTTCTAAAATACACGTTTCAAGTTGAAGGCTTAACAAACCACAGTGCAGTCTGTGAAGAAAATTACCATTAAACACAAACTGGAGAAAGGGCTTCTTTTCTTGCAGCCAAATTTCTCTCTTAGGTGCCAGAAAATAAATTGGTTTTCCATTTTACAGACACTTCTCCCTTCCAAGCCATTTGGAATTCATCTGTGGGAGATGGATTTGCTAGCAGAAGGGAGAAGTTGATTGGCAAGGCTGAAGGCTGTGTGTGTTAGCTCTCACGTGAGTGCAGCCTGTGCCTCTCATGCATGCCCTGTGTCTCAATCACTTGGTCATCCTCTGTGCTCTACAATGCTCTTCCATCCCAGAGCCCAGAGCATTCCTTTCCCTGTCAAATCAGGTCAGTGAAGGTGAAGAAGAGCATGAGGGCTTGGGAGCAGTCAAAGGATATACACCAGAAGTAGCTTCCAGTCCTCTGGGCTTACAAACAGGTTGCATCTCTTAGCAGGACACAGGACAGGACAATTGCTCGCAGTGCACTGTCTGTTACTGAGAATAATCCTCTTTTACACCACCCGTCAGTGAGTCATTCACCACTCCCATGCAGGATCCATTCCAGTATCTCAACACTTGGTCTCTGGTCCTTCCTGGTCCCCAGCAGGAGCAGTTATGGCAAACAAAGCCTGGATGGTGCCTGTCTTCTACCTTCTCAGCCAAGGCAGTGATCCATCTTAAGTACTCCTCAAATCGGGCAGAAGAAACTCCTGGGCACACATTGCAAAGTGATGTCTGTGCTTATCCTGACATTTTAAGTCTGTCAGAAGGACTGGTTGCTTTTGTACTGGCAGACCTAGGGGATATCTGTCCTGCAGCCAGTGTACAACCACTATCAACTGTGGCAGCCCAAAATACTCCTCAGACTGTACAAGGGGGTCTGGAGCCATGCCAGACTGTTTCGAAACTCGAAACAAAAGCACAGAACTCTATGCTTGAGCCGTGTCATCGGAGAACGCTGCCCACATTGAGAAATAAAATACAAAATGGAAAAAAAGTGTGTAATTAGCTTATCTTGTCACTGGGTGATTGTAGTTTTAAATTTATGGAGGTATGAGAGAAGAAAGTTAAGATGGAGGGCAAAGGGCGGTGCCCCTTCCCCTTCCTCTTTCTTCTCTCCCCTCCATTTTCTCCTGTGACGAAGATGATGGTCATTAGTGAAGGTAGCACTGTCATGTTAAGAAAAAGTAGAAATTAATTGAAAAAAATTTATAAATAATTATACGTTGTGGAACTTGGTTAGTTTTCCTAAAAAAGATAAAAAGGTGAAAACAGCCTTCTAAGGCGTCATTCCTGCTGTAATTCTTAGAGGAGCAGGTCCTGCCGTCCTTGCTCCAGACTCTAAAAAATAAAAAACAATAAACAACTTAAACACAAATGCGCAGGATTGTCCATTCTCTTGGCTCAGGCTCGGAACTTTTTAACATCAAGAAACAGCCGTAAAACACCTCAGCGGTCACTAACAAGTGAACGCTAATAATCAATTCTCTAACAAGCCATCTGACTAATTTGACAGAGATACAATTCTGCCTGTGTCTGATTTGGATCAAATGATTTACAGTAACACACAGATCTGGTGTCAGTTATGAAGCCACAGCATGCTGACCACACTAGACTTGGTTCTACTTTCTTTTTTTTTGTCAGCTTTACTAGATTTTACTGTCTATTAAGTTGCAAGTCTGTTTCTGTTTTGCAGCCTTGAGGCCACATCAGAGTACTTTAACACTCATGTGTCAGCTGTGCTAGAAGAGCAGGCCTGTCCTAGAGGTCTTCTGTTTGTATCTTTAAGATTGTACATGACAAATGCTTTTAAAAACTCCTGGCAATTTATGTTGTGGAGTTCTACCTTGTATGATTCTATGAGTCTGCCACAAACTGGAGTGGCAGAACTGTCTGGTGGGTTTCAGCTTTATAATTCTAACAAAATGGGTTTAACTGAAAGCTGAATAAGTGTGAGGACTTACTGGTGGAGGAGAAAAAAAGGTGCAGTGACAACAGTAGATGGTGCTATTGGAAACTTAAAATGTGTTCGTCCTGGTGGCGATGCAAAATATCTCGGTGCAAAGCTGAAGAACCTGCACTTGGAATGTTTTATTTCCTACAACTAATGCTCCTACTACACAAATGCTCCAGAATATTGTTAGCACTGTTCTTTGAAGTCATTATACCCTATAGAGTAGTACCTGCTTGCATTCTACAGTTTGAATTTAAAGAAAACTGGGTTTCTAATAAAAGCTAAGCATGAACTTTCCTATATATTGATAGTTTGCATCCAAATTTGAACTGTAAAGCAAGAATAATTAATTTTAATTATAATTTAAAACCCATTAAATGAGACAAGGGTTTCTTTAAATTGATACTGTTACTGTAGCGTTGAATATCAAGACATAAAAACAAGGTAAGGTCTGTGGAGGAAGAAGTAATTTTTATTTGATTGTTTTAATTGAGAAGACTCAGAGAGGCATGCAAACCACTCTTGAGGTGTGAAATGGAAGCCAGAGATTTCAAGCTTTGTGCAGGCTGGAAAGTACTGCTCTGAGGTTAACTTAATTGATGTGGACGAGGGCAAGGTGAAAGGTGATTGTACTCCAGGGGACAGGTAGTGAATTGTAGGCATTCTTAGCTCTGAAAACTTCTGGGAGTGAGCTGTGGGCAGATTTAAAATGGGATGCACAGGGAAATGGAGGAACAGAGAGACCGGATGACTTTCAAGGGATTTTCATGATACGCCTTCATAACTGTGCTACAGGAAAATATTGAAGTTTATTGCAAAGACAGTATTGGTAAGAAGCATTGTATAGTTCTTGTGGATGTGTTAACCTTTTCCTTGTGTTTCACCACTTTTATTGGTGATTTTATTCTGAGGACTGAATCAAAATAACTGCTATGCAACTGTATTTGAATGTTTAAACACAATTCTCAACAGTTAGTCCATTAATAGGGATCAAGATATACTTTCCCAAGAAAAAAGATCAAAGGATACACATGAGTGTGCACAGACAGTGGCATCTGGGTTCAAGGGAAAGTTTTGGAAAAATGCCTTGCCAATGAATCACCTAACAGAAACTGATGGGTTAGTCTGGGTATCTTGCATTACCGTTTCAGCTGGACCTGTGATCCTAAGCCACACATCAGGGATACTCTTCACCAATTAAAAATACCACTTAGCATTAAAAAGTGGGGCAAAAGACTAAGTGAAATGCTTCCTACTTTGTTACCTTATTTTTTTGGCACTTAATTTGTAATCACACTCCATAACTAGATACTTTTTGTATAACTACTGTTGTAGTTTTAAATATGTAGCATATATTTATGCTAATAAACAGCATTATTAGCAGACTAATACAGACTAGAATTAAATAATTGATTATTTAACCACAAACATTTCAAAGGTACCTTTAGATGTTTAAGAAAGAAAAGAGTTCACACTAAATTATGGATCCTCAAGCCTGGAGGAACCTTCACATTGAGTAATATTGTAAAGTATGATAAAAGTGGAAACAAAGAAGGGTGTTAATGGCATTGAAGTCAAAATGCAGACCAAGCTCTGACACATCATTTTGTGTACTCATTTTGTTTTATTGGCCAAAGGAGCTCTTTCCTTTTATCTTAATTTAAAACAGATTTTTTACCCTTGAGTTAAAAGTTTTTATTGAGGTTTTTAAGTAACTGCTGATGTAGGAGTTTGATAAATAAAATGAATGGCAGTACATCACTTGTAACCCCTGCTTGTTTGGTTTTTTTTAAATGTAGACTTTAAAAAATGAGAACATAGATTTACTTGGCTGGGTATCCACTTTGTAGTTCCAGATAGAACAATTCACTCCACAAGTCTAGAATTAGAAGATGACAACCTCTTTGATATTTTAAAGCTGAAATGCATTTACCAGTTATTTAGAAAATACAAAGGAAACAGACAGCTGAAGGAGCTTCCTCAGATTCAGTTTTGGTTTCTCAAGATTTTCCATTCCTTTCTTTTTTACCCTACTGTAAAGCAAAGTAACTTTAATAGCATAAATTCTGACTGACAATGGTACAAGAAAACAAAAAATAAACCCAAGCAGATTCACATTTGTTTTCACTGGAATGCAGGGAGGTAAGCTGACCTTACCAGTCAGCTGGAGTTGATGCCCAAAGGATACATATAGATTTATATGTTTGCAGTGTATATGAGTATGACAGGATTTATATGTGCTCTGTCAACCCTCCCATGAATAATTCTTGCTATAAGCAATGTCACAGCATATGACCTGTGATGGCTTTTGAAGTAAATGAGAATAGTACCTTCAAGATATGCTTGAATTTCTTCCATGTCACCAGCATTTGGTAAGATCACACGTACCTCTGTCCTTCTGGAAGTCAAGTACGGTTTTTGCAAGTAGATAAATTGTTCCTGACTCTTTCAATGCAGTGTGCATATTTAGCTATTACTCTGATTCATATTCTTCCTTGTCCCCTTCCTGCAAAAAAGCACATACAAGTGGAAGCTAGCTACTCATAAAAACTGATGGTTTGAGAAACTTCATGTGTGTTTATTTAGAATTAACAATTATTATTTAAGTACTCTCATTGCTATTACTCACGTAATACAAATATCACATTAAAGACATCCATCACTATATAAAAATTAAGACACACTGCAACAGGAATTTTTAGCATTATTATTCTGGCTATGAAATCTGTAAATCCTGTCCATATGCCTAAAAAGCAAGTCATGCTGAACACAGTAATAAAATGCCTTTCAAACTTCAAAGAGAACATTCCACTGCTCAATAACCTTCTCTCTAGGAAGGTCATTTAGTCATAGGTTAAGAGCTAATGACATCAGTCAAAAACCAGATCTGCTATGAATTTTATATGTCTCATTTAATTCTTCTGAATTGTTATATTAAATACCCTAATTTAAAGTCAACCTGATGTATCAATATGAAAGATAACATAAATCATTTCTATTTTAAAGTTTGTTGAATATTTTTTAATGAAAAATCCAGAATTTTGCCAACAAAATAACATTAAACTTTTATAAATCCCCACCAAAATCTAATTATCCTCATATGTTTGCATCTTCACCTAGACCCTCCCTGTAGGTCTGGTCTTCCATGTAAAGGATATATGGCTATGCCACAGAGTTAGCGACATCCAGATCTTACTGGGGCTGTGGCAGTGAAGACTATCACACAGCACTGTCATTCACAGCTCTGTGCTTAAATTCTTGACCTTTTCCATGTAGTACTTCAGTGATTGTTACAAATATGCATATATGCTCTTGCCTTTCTAATGATTAGAAGAGTAGGGTGGAGAAGAGCAGCACCCTGTGATACAGAGATTGGCACAAGCCCTTAGGAGCAGATGATCTGCTGGGGTAGGAATTTATTGAAAAAGAAATATGCTGTAAGATGCCTGTAGGTTGCACTAGAGCTGACAATCTTGCTTGAAGCATGAAGTACATTCATAAGGCTTCTGGAAATTTAGGCTGAGAACCTCTAAGGAGAGCTGAAGTTATAAACTAGATAAAAGCCTGTGTATTGGCTTCTTAGGCTACCCTTGTTAGTGAGTGCCACCACAAGCAGTTTCTTTTTCCATCTTCACAGTAAGCCTAAGAACTGCTTTTAGTCCACAAGATTTTGGGCACATTGCTCCTGCAAAGTAGAAATCCCTCACAGGTAGAAGAACCTGTTGGGGGTTAAATTCAGTGAAAATAACACTGGATTTTACGCTGACCTCAAGGTGAGTTTTTGATGATCACACATTCTCTGTTGCTTGAGCATGTTTGTCTCTGTCCTGGTTTCAGCTGGGATAGAGTTAACTTTCTTCTTAGTAGCTGGTACAGTGCTGTGTTTTGTTTTTAATATGAGAATAATATTGATTACACATTAATGTCTCAACTATTGCTAAGTAGTGCTTACTCTAAATCAAGGACTTTTCAATTTCCCATGCCCTGACAGAGAGCAGATGCGCAAGAAGCTGTGAAGAAGCTTAACCAGGGTGGCTGACTCAACAGGTCAAAGGGATAGAATTCCATAGAAGGCCATGCCCAGTATATAAACTGGGGGAGTTTAAACTTAGGGAAGGAGAGTGTTCATCACGACTGGGATGGACGGGGCATCGGTCAGTGGGTGGTGAACAATTGTGTTGAACAGCATTTATGTTTCTTGGGTTTTATTCCTCTCTCTCTTTCTTTTCCATTACAACTACCACAAGTAGTAGCATTATTATTACTGTTGTTGTGGTAGCAGTTATATTTTATTTTTTTTCAATTACCAAATTGTTCTTACCTCAACCCTCAACACTCAACAACGATATCAAAATATATTTGCCTAAGTGTTTAACAAAGTGATCCACAAGATTTAAGAGCAAAATTTTGAGGTTAATAGTTAAATTCACCCAGAGACTTACACTGAAAGAAGCCTACGGATATAGCAAGATCTCATCTCACTCCATCCCACAGCGATCTTCAGTCCTGCATTGGATGTCCAGGCACAGGTCTGTTTTTCAGTGGAATGGGGAAGTGTGGAAAACCTGAGAGCAGGGTTCACAGTGGTGGTCAGTGATGGTACCTTTCCAGCCTAGGTATCCTAATGGCCATTGTAATCCCTTGAGGTTTGGTGGTTCATGTTCAAATCCCTCTCTGTCTCTGTGAGAAAAGCTTTGGAACATGGTTTTTAGCCCCTCAGTGATTGCTTTATCTAAGAGCCTTCTGGGGTTGAAGCAGATTTAATTGTCTCTCAGGTAACAGCAGTTCAGTTTTGAAAAATGAAGTTAATATATTTACTGGTCAGGACAGAAAACCAAGGAAGCCTCTACAGATCAACACTGACAGGACACAGATGTAATTAATGCAGCATTCCAGTTGCTAAACTCCAGGTTACGCTAGGAAATGTAAACGCGTGATTTCTTTCCACAGAATTTAGCTTTACAGATACTTTTGTGTGGTTTTGCATAAGGGTATATTTTTACTCCATATACCTCTGGTGCTGCAAGTGTCAGGTTTGCCTCAGCAGCTCCCTGGCTTTCTGAGGAGTGTGCTACTGGTGTAGCTTATTGGCAACACATCCATTCAGTCAGGGTGCCCCCAGATGAGACAGAAGTGATGGGGCAGTTCATTCCTTTTAAGGACCCCTGTGCGGCTCAGGGACCTCACCACCACACGCATATGTTTGAATTGGAGCCTCTTGGAGGAGCAGGAGAGATACGAGGGTGTGCTTGTGCTGCCAGGCTGCTTCTCCTGGTGTTGCACTGGGATCACCTTTCCCTTAGGGTCCCTGCAGAGTTCCTGCTGGTGGCTCGTGCCCTTTGCTCTGGAGGAACCCCCAGATCCCGTGAGCCCAGCGCAGCCCAGGACGTAACCCTGGGGCAGGGGCTCCACCCAGTGTGCTCACAGGCCAGACTGTGCTGCTCAGTCAGAGGATCCCAGGCCAGTTTACAGAACAGATAGCTCAAACAGCCTGCAGGTTTGTTTGCCCAGACCTAGGTCCCAGGTAGCTTAGGAGGCACTCACAGCACTCAGGGTCAAATCCTAAATGCCTTACCGAGACTAAAGGCACGTTAAATTGTTTAGTGCTTTGTCCAGCCATTCAATCAATCTTACAGGATTTGTCTCTAATTTTATTTTAAAGCAACATATTTTTCCTATATAAAGACAAAAAAAAAAATAAATCTTAGTTGCACATCAGAAATCCATTTCCTGTTCCCTATGTTGTGTCAAAAGTTCCATCTCTGTAGCATTTTTTTCGTATACTCTATTCCTTCTGTTCACAGTGCAGTATAGAATTGGAGAATTCAGCAACTGGGAAAAAATCATACCAATGTCAAGAATATCACTTCCAGTTCAGGATTATTGCTCATAATATTTTCTCTAGACTTGCTCACACCAGACTTCAGTGGCTCAGAAAATAATACTGCCCTTATACCTGATCTGGTTAAAGCACTGTTACTCAGGCTTCACACTGGGGAGAGGAATTTCAGCGCAAAGGAGATATTTTCATTGCGTGGTAGGCTAAAAGGAAAACCATCTTCTAGTGAACAGTGCTTTTCCAAAATTCACTGAAGAGTTAGCACTAGTGTGCTGTTATCCCCTTAGGAAGATTAACACACTACACCAGGAACAAATAAATAAACCACACATGCTGTCAGGCAGATGTGGGAAAAAATGCTTCTTTTTTACTGAAACTACTGGGTCAAGTGACCTTGTTTTGACCTGGGTTTGGGCAGAAGCCAGTCCCTGTGGAACAAATGTAAGAAAACTGTACTTGAAATGGTTTGGGGGTTTTGCTTATTTTCTTTTTGTTGGGCATAGTTTTAAAATAACAGAGAAAAATCAAATCCACTCGAATAACTGATGTATTTATTTTCTTATATACACTTAAATATGGCACATCTGACAGTAGTTGTACAATAAACACAAAATGATAATCAAAGCTGGACAGTAGATCAAATAACTCAGTGCTGAACCTATTAGAAGCCAAATCCTGTACACTGAATTTCTGAAGAAAGTTTTACCCAGGAGCTGCATTAGCTAAGGATTCAGAGGCTAAGATTATCAAGTCTCAATTTCTGAATGACTGGCTGGAGATTGTGACTCTATTTCCAGTACAGAGCTTCATCTTCCATAATGTAACATGGAACTGGTGCTTTCCAATCTTTCTTCCATGCAGTCAGAAATTCATCAGCTGTTGTTACCTCTTAGAGAACAATTACCAATGTCCCAGAGGATTCACTTGCAGTTAGTGATTACTCTAATAAATAAATGCAGACTGGATTAATTCTTCTGCTATTAATGTGGAAGATGTTCATGTTTACTATTGTTTGAAAGTCAGTGACAGCTACTTTGCGAAGCAGTGGATTTTCAAAGAATAGGGGAAGCTCAGTCAAGGTGTTTCTCTGCTTTGGGACCCATGAGAACCTCTCTTCTCCTTTGGACAACGACAATGCCTGGAACAAACTGGTTTGGCAGTTGGGCATGTTCTGGGTTGGGATGGACATCTGTCTTCACAACTGTTTGACAAAGGAGAAAGAATGCAAAAGAGAAAAGCATTTTAATATGATAATTCTTCACTGTCATATTCCTCAACTTTTTCATCACTGACACTGCAATGCGCCCTACACACTGTTTGGGACAGTGCTGATGTCCTACAACACAGGGAGACAAGAATTTGCTGCCTGACAATTTTTGCCTACAGCAACATGTCTTGCAGTGGTCCATTTGTTCAGAGTCATGACTTAAATGATGCTTTCATTTCTTGAGAGCAGTGGAGTCCCAAGGGTCAGCACTGGATAGTGCTGCCCTGAAATTCTGCAAAGTAGCTTATCTCACTTCATGATTCAGTTTTGCTCCTCCAGAAATACTAGAGGTCTGGCATTAAGGCCCTGTGTCCAGATTACAATAATTTTTAGAAGCGAAGTTCATGTAAACAAATTATTACATTTTTAGCTCTGCTGATTGTTTTAGCTATTTTTATACTTGCCAACTACTTTGTGTTTGTCCTTGTTTTCAAAGCTGAACCTGGAGATGCAAAGGTTACTTCTTCCACAGCATCTTCCCTCTGAATGAACCTATGAAGCCACTGAGAGTGGACCCTGTGGGTGACCACTCAGTGAACTGCAGCTCTGCCAAGGTACCCAGGGAAACTGGATGCTGACCATCCTTATGTAAACTTTGAGACTAAGCTACTGCATGCTCCTGGGTCTCTACATGGGACCAAAGCTTCCTGAAAAATTTAAAAAATTAACTAATGCATGAAAACAGGTGTTTTAAGAGGGCATTTTCTATCTGTGATTCAACACAGAAACATCAAAACTAATAATACAAAAAGATTAGGGAAATTCATGGAGTATAGTAGCCCCAGAACAATTTTCCTACTTCTCAGTGGAGTCAGAGCTGGTTGAGTGGATTTATCAGTGTACAAAAATGCATCAGGTTTAGAAAATGCTAGCTCTGAGGACAAACTGAATAAGGAATGAGCTTTGTGCTCTGTGTGCAAATTAAGGGAGCCTTTGTCCCTAATCATCCATGAGATTGCCTTTAGCTGTCACAGAGAACAGCTGTCACTGGATAAGTTCTGCCTACCTACAAGTACAAGACTTGGTATCTCACTGCAGAAACTAATGTCAGTTGTACTACAGTTTTAATCATCATTCCCTAAAGATTAGCAAAAAAAAAAAAAAAAATAGTAAGTGTTGACAGTTGAATAGTGGCCATGTCCAGATTTCTTTAAAATACAAATAAACCTTAGATTCCTTTTATAAGGTAAGTATTGTAAATATAATCTCCATTAATATTATTAATATCTCCCTAACTTCAGCAAGGTGTTTATCCCAAGTGGACCTCCTAGCCAATTCAGCACTCGCACCTCTGACCTCTAAGCAAGCTAATTCGGGTCTTGCATTGTAGACACTGAATGGCAAGGATCACTTACCTGCAGGTTTCAGCATGAAATATCTTGTGTTTTAGAGCACAGCTCTCCTGGCTCTCCCTACACATATAGCAGCTGCAGTTCTCTTTACTTTGAAAGAAATCTGTGGGACACTTATGTCTACAGATGCATTCACAATTTTCTTCATCAAATTCCATATGTTGTCCGCACATAGCCAGCTCAGCAAGAGGAGGGAGTCCTGCAATAGCACATACATCTTTTAGCAGTAAGGTTTACATGACTAAATCCTGCTTTTAAAGAGACTAACTCTTTCTGTTCTCTGTTCATTAAGACTCACACACTTACTTTCTGATAGATTCTAGAATTCACAGTTTCTGTTGTAACTTCCCATGCAGAAAAGGACTCGAGAGTATTGAGCTGATTATTTCACTCTATTCTAATACTACTATTTCTTGTGGGTTAAACCCAGCACAAAAAATTTTGGGGGATGTGTACTACAAGAGCCTAGTGTTATGTTTTGGAATGCACAAATCTTTACTGGACAACAAGTTTTAAAAAGATAATCTCAAAAAGGATTTTGTTTATACCCATGACAAAAAGGCACATCCATGCAAAGTACCACTCCCACCACATGTGTGCTTCACTACACAGTCACTGTAGAAATTTTTCAGGAGTAATGCTCTTCTACTAGGGGGCAGGCTGGCCTAGCACTTCAACAAGAGGCACATTCATCTTTGTCAAAGATGAAAGAAAATACTTTCTTTCAGAAAAAAGCACCAAAACAGCCAAGGGAACTCACTGTCTAATATCTTCCCTGAAAACGCACATCTGGAGTACAACATGAAGCTAATCCTCGCAAAAAGGGAACACATTTTGTGAAAGCTTTATTAAAATGCAAGCAGCACATCCCCGGTTAAAGGTCATGGCATATAAGGTGTCATTGGGAAGGTAATTTCCTGTAGCTTTACAATTAGCTCTTGGATGTAACCTATGGAATGTGAAATGTAACCCGCACCTCTGCCATCTGATCCCTGATCTCAGTGGCCAGAAAAGGCTTGCACATTACTTGAAAGAAATTTTGATTATTATTTGCTCAATGCTGAAAAGCCAGCATCTCCCCAGAATAAAACCTAAGGCCTGTTGAAAGGGAGGAGGGAGTCTGCCCCAAATTCTTGGAAGACAAACCCTTTCCTTGGGGTGATAAAGTTTGGCATATGTGAAGTGGTGTAGAGTGTTTTGATCTTACTTTGTTTCAACCTCAAAGACAGATCTTAAGTTATTTTGTCCCAGCCACTTGCCAAACACAATGTACTTCAGAGAATGATCATTTTTTCTGAGGAACTGTTGAGTCTATGTTAACAAAGGCCATAATTCAACAAGCCACAGATTTTAATGCTCTGAGCTGACTTTACAAAAGACTCTGAGTTAAGAGGGCTCTGGCTGTTCTCAGTCCTTCAGGCTCACTCTGAAACACAGAGTGCTATTCCTTTCTTGACTGAAGAGTCTAACTTGTGTTTGACTGCCTAACCTGATGGTCAGAGGATCTTATCCAGAGTGAGAAAAGATCCAACAGAAATCACTATGCAAATTATTTATTGCTTATTAACCTTAGGAGATTGTAATCAGTACACCAGTTTATGAGGTTATATAGCTTTAGTTTAGTTTGCTAGATTGCTCACCAGATTGATTTATTGTTGCCTTGGATGGTTTATTTTTTTTCTTGCTGCATGTAGCTTAAAGCACAAAGACAAGGTTTCCTTCTCTGTGTGTTTCCTCTAGTGCTGTGATCGTGTTATTTTGACCAATACAATTTCCTGAGGAAAACAATTTTTAAAAACCTTGCATAGGACTTGGAGGAAATTTAATTTCTCTCAATATTTATTGCTAGTAAATATGCTTAGACTTACACAGTTACCACCCAGAATATTTGTTGCAAATTTCTTTGAAAAATTAAAATTTTACAGAAGGAGAGGAAGAAGGGGAGTTACTATTCTTCTACAAATTTTACCCTCTTCCATTTACTTCTACAGACCTGAAGAAGTATACATGCATACTCCTGAGTATGTAGGGTATATCGGTTTGAGAGATTCCTAAATAATTTAAGATTATCATTAAAAGTACTCAAATAATTTGAAAGGTTATATAATTTTTTGCACTGACTACAGCTAACATGCAGGACTGGTTTTTCCTGTCTTATCCTATATTAATTCTTTCCTTCAAAAAAAAAAAAAAATTAGTACCTGCCCCATGCAGAGTATTCTAGGGCATTTTTTTTCTAGAGTTAGGAAGTTTCCCTAGGGCCCATCATACAATTTAAGATGCATGTGAAATCAAAATTTGTACAGCCTACTTCACAAAATCTTATATATGCTTTCCAATGTCCTACTCAGGGTGCTAATATAGAGAGAGTAAAACATCCACGCAAAAAAAACATTAGATGGGAGGAAAAACATATGTGTGTTTATTTTCAGGTGAGTTTCCTACCATAATCCAAGTCTATCTAGGGATACAGAATAAAAACTGTAACTCTCTCAATGAAAAAAAAAAAGTGAGAAGAAGACCAGAATGAGACACAAAGAGCTTGGAGATAGTATGCAAAAGTGTGTCTTTGTCATTTGATCTTTACCTTCTCGTCTGCTGGAGTGCTGTGTGTCTATAACACATTCACATTTGTCACTATCCCAGATCCATCCATTATGGCAAAATTTGTTGGTAAAGGGGCATCTAGAAGAAAAAGAAATTGAGATAGGAATTTAAAAAAAAAAGTATTTGGAGGCATCCGAGTCGTTTGGCAAAATGAGCCTGCAGGTGTGCTGGGTCTGCCACCTGTACCACATGAAGGCCTGGCACTTGGGTGCATTACTGCTGCAAACAGGGAGAACTGGGCCTGGGTGGTTCTGCTGATAGGTTGGAGCTCTCTGGCTCACAGCAACACAAGAAGCAAGTTCAGCACCTATTTCAGATTACAGCCTTAGGAAACCTCTACAGTTCTGCAGCTCCACTTTTCTGTAAAACAGCTTTACCTCAGGCAGGGTGGTCTTTGTCCTGCAGTATTCCTGTCATGTAACTTTATTCAATTTTGCCTTGCTGCCAGAAGGTTCAGCTCCAGTTTAAATTTGCCCATGCTGATGGATGCACAGGGGACTATTTCAGTGTCAGAAGGACAGATTGACTTTCAGGGCCTCGCTCTGGAAGGGGAACTCACAAACTGAAAAAAGTCTGAGGTTCTTCTGTATTTGTCAAGAAAGAGGATTTGGAGTGGCCAGCAGGGTGAGGGAGTGCTGGAGTGGCTTTGCTGAAATGACATCTCTCCCCACCCTGACATCCAGCTGAAGGGCAGTGGTGGGTACAAGCCAAATGCAGGGCTTGAGAGAGACTTTAGAGCTGACTTCCAGTGAGTCACTGAAGCTATTTGAGTTTCTAGAGTCTTTATTTAATTGATGCAGCCTTTTGTCACCAGGAGCACTAGCATTTTATGCCAGATTGTGGAGTGAGATGTGAGGTCATTTTTCTCCAGTCCATGAGCCCAACAGATGCAAACCAAGACTGGATCCAAAAGTGAAAAGCCACAATTCACATTGATTCTGACCTGACGTGCCGTAAGGTACGGCAGAGGGCTTTAGCTTGAGCACAGAACTCAGTGTGCCCTGGGTAAATAGTGCACAAGTGGAGTTGCTGTGTCAGGCTGAAAACATCTGTGCACACATACCCAGACAGCTCCAGTGGAACATAGTGCCAGTATGTGCACTTGGAGTCCCTGTTCAAGAACCTGAATGTCTTAGTGACTCCAGATGCTGCTGAACTGGCCTACAGTTTATTGGATTCTGATGTCCATTCACTTAAAATCCACATGGTTTAGGTGAACTTTCTAACCCTGAGTGATAATCAAGTTATTTGGAAAAACTCTTGGAATAACAGAAAGAGAATGGACTATTAGAATGTGCAAATCAGAGGAAAAAAATTTCAACATGTGTAGAAGTTTGCAAATGAGGGAACTTACCCATCTTCGTCTGGGTACTGGACAGATCTCCGTATGATGGTGTACTGCTGTCGCTGGGTGTTTGATGTACACTTACAGGCTGTGTGATTGGCAATTTTGATTGGCACAGGCTCGGGAACACTTGTCAAGGGGACTGAGATCTCAAAGAGCTAGGTGGGACAAATAACATTTATTTTTCAGTTTCCATTATACTGTTAATATCTGGAGGTTTAAATAAAAATCTCATCTTATTTTCCACCATTTTTCCCATCCTTGCTCTTTTCTAGCGGTAGTTACAATAAATATAAATGATCAGAAATGCACTGAGGGTTTTGAAGAGTAAGCAATGCCCACCAAAGAAGGAACTTGCCAAAATGGGTATCCTAGTGTTGTATTACAGCCATTAAACACCCAAGACTACTCAAAATTATTAGCAAGCAAACACAATAACCTCTTTTGGATGCTAGGGCCATATGGGAAAGAGGTAGATATTGAGAACTTTGTTCTTGGTTATATCATCAGTTGAATCTCTACCACTTACAGAGACAGCTTCTTAACTGTCCTTGGGTATATTCACAGTATGCATCTTTAGGGACCTAACTTAACCCCCACAGCCTCCTCAGAGAGGGAGGAAACAGGAGTAAATAGAGGAAAGTTCATTCTGCTTCAGCTGTGTTTCTTTAGGGAATCATTCTGGAAACACCTCTCTGTTGAATATAGCAGGAGCTTAAGGAACAAAGCTGCCTGCCTTTAGTGCATCCAAATTGTTAAGAGTGATCTTTGGGTAGGCCCGTGGAGGCTCTGGTTCCTTGGGCAGCTATGTGTAGGAGCTGTTGAAGTGATCCACAGTCCCTCTGCCCCTTAAACAAGTTCCTTCCCATGGAAACCAAAGCACTGGGCACATCTTGGTGTGCCAGCATGTCTTGGCTTAAAGCTGCATCCACCTGCAGGAACTGAGTATTCCTAAGCCAGACTGCCTAGACATAAAAACTTAGGTGTTACAGTGTCTCGCTTTAGGTGGCATGAATATCCTGCAGTGGATATTTTATACTAAGGGGAAAAAAAAAATCCTCTCACTAATATGGGAATATGGGGATAACTCCATTAGATGAATAAATCTGGACTGAAGATGGTGTATCCAGAAGTGGAACTTAGCTGGGGACTTTTGAGGGAATGCTTATTTTGAAGGATGCTAAAGGAATGTTACACTCTGCAAAATTGCAGTTTTTCAACAAACTTATGAACTGCTGCTCAAAAAACACATAAATAAATAAATACTTTTTAGCCTGACCCAGCTCCCTGAGCTGATCAGATGTCTTTTGTGTGTGGCCAACAGTTCATAACAGCTTTCTCCTTCTGGTGTGGAATGAGAGCAATTAATGAGCACTGACGCAAGAAGGACAGGCCCTGATTTATTTTACTCCAGCTATATTCCAGTACAACCAGACACAGTGGAATTACATTCCAACAAACACAAAATAAATACAGAAGTGAATTGGACCTGTTCCCCATGCGAGCTTCAATTTTCTTTTTGAAACAACCACCCTTGATCTTTGTTCTGATTTAAAGAAAAGCCTTTTTCAAAAGTAGAATTTCATTTATTACTCCAAGTGAACTAGGAATGCACAAGATGAAGGTTCATCAAGGAGAACCAGTCTCCTGTGCTTCATCGTTATGTGGGTATGAATCATAGAAAGGCTTGATTGGAAGGGACCTGAAAGATCATCTAGTTCCAGCCCCTTATCCCCTCCCACGGGCAGGGGTGCCACGCACTAGACCAGACTGCTGATGAGCACAGATGATTCCATCCACAGAGCGGACTGAAAGTACTAAGCTTGGAGCTCTGCTCAGTCACCCACTGGAGCGAGGTATCTCTGTACATAGCCTCTAGTGGGAGTCTACAGGAGGAAACTGTCTGGCTACTCTATGCTCAGTTTTTGGCACTGGTCATTAAAACTTGGGTATCGCCTGCTGCATCTATTTAGTAATTCGCTACTGGTTTAAGCCTTTCTTTCCCTAAAAAATGTCTGATTTGAGACATTCAAATCCTGAGGTATGCTAATTAAGAGCATCTGGTCTCTTCTGAAGAATATGTCTCCTTTTCTCACTTGCAAAATTGCATATCCAAAATTATTAGCCAGCCTTCTTGCCAAGGACAGTAATGTTGAAAGGCAGTGGCCCAATACAACAAAATTTCCTGGGGTTAGACCTTGGATACAGAGGATTCCTAGGAGATAATGCTCTCAAGGTGTCCCCAGTCCAAGTAACAATATAATAAAGAAAGATTAAACTTCTGATCATCACATGAACCTGCAGTCCCTTTCTCAGGACCTGATTTTCCATCTCTACACATATATAAACAATTTTTAATAATGCAACATGAACACAAAATGCTATTGAACACTCCTGCATTCACTCTACATGGATAAAAAATTAATTCTTCTGTTTGTTATGATAGTGCAGACAGATCTTTCATAACAGGATCTCAGAAACCAAACATCCTCCTTCCCCTCCCTTTTTGGTGAGCCAGGGTAAAAAGAAAACAGATGAATAGCCTCATTTACCGTTTTTGACACGTAGGTTGTACTCGTATTCATGCAGCTGAGACTCTCCTCATTGCAGCAGCCTCCACATCTGAACACATTCACACAGGGAGGCTTGAAAAATTTGTTGGTTGTTGTACCCAGCTCTTTGGCAACTTCCACGCAGGTTTCCCTTGGCACACACTGGGTCTTTTGCCATTCTTCATCTATGACTGGAGAGAACACCATTTTTATGAACAGTAATGGCAAAGTTAAACCTCTTGATTAGTGAAGCAGAAGCATTATATAAATAAAAATGAAGTTCTGGCAGGCCTTTTGCACTTTCTTGGATCAATTTGCGCTTATTTGGATCAATCTAAGGACCAGAGAGAGTCTGAGTGCATAATTATCCCAGTAACTTACACCAGCTGCACTGGCAGAGAGGTCGTTGCATTTATCTGCCTTTAGCTTTCAATGCAAACGACCAAAATCTCTGTTAATTCCAGCAGATTATGTAGAGCTGCATTGATTTCCCTTAGCTAAGAGTCCCCAGATCCACAGTGTCTATCTGACAAAGCTGCCCCTCACCCTGCTCCCCTTTGCTCCAGGGTAGCCTTCCTTATTGTCATTTTATCCTCTCTCTGAGTGTACCGCATCGTGGACTCAGTAGAGCCTGGGCCTGAGCGCAAAAGCACATTAATGATTAACAGATTCTGGTCAGAGGGTATTAGTGCTCCTGGTGGATGTCAGCCAGAGAGCACAGTTTCCAAAATGCCCAGTGAAATCCAAGACAAACAGTCTCACACCTCAGTACCATCAGGGGGTTCAAGTCTGAGTAACAGGAATATGAATTCAAGTGTGAGTCGTCCATTCAAAACACCGTGGCATCTTTCAAATACTAAATTGTTGTAGACTGGTAGACCAAGCTTGACTGATTTGTCAGATACTGACTGTGAGAAGGAATAATGCATTAACTGCCTGAACCAGACAGAGAAAACAGTGACATCTACATAATACCGTCTTGAGTTTTGTCAGGAGGTGGCCCTCCTTTTTTTGCCTTTTGCTTACTTGATTCAAGTTATAGAATTCCTTGTGAGTCATCAATGCTTATGTTTTAAGTTCTTCTTAAAATGATGAAAAACATTTTTCCTCTGTACCCCCTACGTTAGGCTTCTGAAAGGTGAAAAGCAACTCTTATACTATTAAAAAAATCCTCTTGATACACCCCAGATGGATGCCGGGTCACGAGTTCTTCACACTTTTATCTGTTTGGTTCATTTGCATATCAGGATCAGTTCTCCAGTTACAATCCCAGTTAATGATGTAACTACCCCAAGTTTGCCCTCATCTTCAGAGGCCTTAGTTTACATATTTTGGGGCCTGAGACTATCTGGGTGTCCTTTGAGAGCAAACCTAGAAGAGGTTTGTTATGTCTAACGAGCATGAGAGAACAGCAGCTAACAGGCCACACTAAACTTCAGAGTTACACACTAGGCACTACAGAATTTGAAAAATATAAAAGTTAAAACCTAAGGCATCACTCCCCCATTGCAGTCCACCTCCCTACTATTGTAAAAGCAGTACCGACATTTACAGTGAAGTTCTGAAAAAAAAAAAATTCTGGAATATTTTAACCTACATGCTATACCTCACCTGCAGATGAACATCTAATTTTTCACATTGCTGACTTTCGTTTTGTTATTTTTAACTTTTTCTTCAACTGACTTTATATATTTAAATTATTTTGTTTATTCCTGCAAAGTACTTCCACAGGGTTGATCTGCTCCATTGGAAAGAGTACAGGAAATCAGAATTTGATGTCTGAATTGTGAAGAAGAGGCATAAATTAAGAGGAGAATAATCATTAACATTGATACTAATGTTAGTCTATCAAAATAACAATTTAATCCTAACATTAAAATAGAAAATAAAGTACTTGCCAAAGTCATTAAGGTATGTGCATGTAACCACTTCAGATGTCACTTCAAAGAGCATAAGCAGCGATGACCTTTCCAGCTACACACATCCTCACTTTATTGACCACTTCTTTAGCAGAAGGGCTGTTACACGACCTGGCCTCCAAGGAAGTGGGTGTCACATCTTGTTCAGAAGCCCTATGGTCACCCTGATCTTTTCTGTGACCAAGCACAGGGCAGTTGCTGAGAAATTTGGCTGTGATACAGTCTCCAGCTTGAAAGTGCTGCAGTCCTTAGTGACTGAGCAGCTATGGGGAGACTGTGATTAGATGAAATGAGACAAACTCTCAGTGAATTAATTGCTAAAGCTTTAGAAAGGAGGAACAAAGTCCTGAATTTTCCCCCATGGAGTTTGGAGTGCTGTGGAATATACTCTAGTGAAACAATGATGAGTCTCAACCCAGCTTTCTCATCAAAACATTTTATTAAAAGAAAACAGATGCCCTTGGCAAAAAGGTCACTGCTTAATGACTGGAAAGGGTGAGGGAAAGAAATGCATTTTTATGGGCTTGGTTTTTTTTAAAGAAACTTTAGTACCTTGAACATATTAATATATTAGAACAAAATTGATATATTAGAACAAAAGTACTTTCTGTCCTGGGATAATTCCACTTTGAATGGAAGAATGGAGATGGCCCAATGGGCTTTTTTTAACTTGAGTTTCAGCAACTTGACTTTTAATGAGAAAGCTGACATCTTTGTATCTAGAGTTAGACTTTCAAAGGGAAATTAGGAAGCAACCTAACAGCTGTTCCAAGCAGAAAACTGTATCTATATGACCATAGCAAAATAGAACCACAGAACAGTTTCATTTGTAAGCGACCTTAAGGATCATCTAATTCTAACCCCACTGCTGTGGGCAGGAACACCTTCCTCTAGACCAGGATGCCTAGCGTTCCATCCAGCCTGGCCTTGAACACTTCCAGGGATGGGCCATTCACTGCTTCTCTGGGCCACCTGTTCCAGTGTCTTCCTAATACCTAATCTAAACTTACCCTCTCTTAGCTTAAAGCCATTCTCATCACTACATGCCCTTGGAAAGAGCTTTCCTCTTCAGCTCCCTTTTAGCTCCCTCTTAGGTACTGTAAGGCTGCAATTAGGTTTCCAAGGAGCCTTCTCTTCTCCAGGCTGAACAGCCCCAGCTCTCTTAGCCTGACTTCATAGGAGAGGGGCTCCAGCCCTGTGACCGTCTCAAATTAGCCACAGCACACTAAATGGCATAGTGACCTTATTACCTGAACATTATTTACATTATAAATATCAAGTTACATTATTCTGTCATTGAATTTCAATATGCCCTGTCTCAGTAACATTTAATAACATCCCCCGTTGTCATGCTGTTTGGAAAAAAGGGATATTTTAATTTTGCAGAAATGTTGGTGTTCACTAAATGAGCAATAGTGAGTAGAGGATTATAGCACTTGACTCTGGGTACTCCTTCTAATAACTCTATGGAATTTTAATGTTGCTGAGTAGAATTATAAAGATATGTAAGCAAAATGCTTATCACTATTAAAAGCCATCTTAATTGCTCTTCATGTGTGTATTTTTTAATGCTTTTTTCTGTACAAAATTTCTGTGAAAACTGTAAAGCCATGTCTGTGATATGAAAACCTCTTCAGAGACAGGCATTTGTATATGCATTTCTGTGTTGTGGCTCAGAGAAGCGATGTGAGGCCTTTACTCAGACATAATTTAGCTGAGTAACAGTGTGTGAATGTGGCTGGGATTGTTGTAAAAGTGGTATTGGAACAAAATCAGCAATATGTGATTTCCCAAAAGGCAAGTGATATGATAATATCATGTCAGGGTAAAGACAACAAAAAGATTATCTCAGCCTGTCCTTCATTAGGCTACAGTTTAGCTTTGCTGTAGGATGTCCATTTGCTAGACCAAATGATAGTAACGGATCCTTTGTTTTACATCCATGAATATATAATGCCTCTTAAGCATCATAGCTACAAGGAAAAGTATTCATTCTTGCTCCAGATGAGGGAGTAGGTTGTGATTCTCCACTTTCAGTTGCTGGTTGGTTGCTTCAAGATCTACTTTTCCCTGGGGAAATTTCCCCAAACAGATCGAGGTTAGGACAAAACCTTCTTTCTCTTAATTCCCACACAGACACTGCTGCTGGTGCAATGCCTTATCTCAGAGCACACCTAATAAAAAAGGGATTTCTATGCCTGCCTTTCTGTGTTCATTCATTTCTGCCTGCAAGTTCTGAGATGTAGCACAATGCTGCTGCTAGGCCCTCAGCCAGTCATTCTGACCTGCTTTTTGTACATTGACTTATCTTTCCTTTGTGGGCTGACAAATCCTTGCATAGTACATCTTCCCTTTGGAGAGTATGCAGAGAACAATAGGCCTGATTTCGCCACAAAACAGGGAGGTGTACTCATGTTGTCATCTGACATTTTTTATACAAAGTAATTTTCCAGCAATGCTCTGTTGTTTCCAGTATGGGTGTACGCCAGGAACCCCCTCACTTGCTTCACATCTTACTACACAAAAATCAGGGAGGGGTCTTGAAGCTGAGATCAAACTTGGTCACAAACCTGCACCTACCTTTCAGTGTGTCGATATCATAGAAAGCAGCAGCAAATCTGGTGGAGCGATGTGAAGCAGAGCGGGAGTCTAAGTTGGCCAGGCTCTTGAGTTTTAGCCTGCATTTCCACAGCTTCCAGTCCTCAGAGTGAGTGATGTGAAGCAGCTCTTCCAGGCTGGATGCTCTCCTAATCTGCTGTTCTGATCGCTCCAATGCTGACAGAGATGTCCTCTGGAAGGAAAGAGGAAAGTCAGAAAGCCAGTACTTTACAGCCTGTCCCCAGTGCAGCATGTGGAGCATTTGTACCAAAAGGCAGCACATTACTGAGGACATCTGAGAGTACCTGGGAAAACACCAGCACACAGAGATGTCCCAGGCTTTGACAGTGCCCAGCACCAGGCTGATCTGCAGGATCTGTGCCCACATAAATTGGGAAGGGGAGATACCCACTTCTTGACTTTCTTCATCACAGCCCTCAGAACTATTTGACAAATGCAGACTTTACTGTGTCCCTGGTCTCCAGGGAACCTGGCAGACACAGATCACATCACTGCTGTGCCTGAGCTGGCCAGTCAGGCCAGAGTGAATCTCAGATCACCTTACAGGCAATCTGAATTAGTTCAGCTGCTGAGCCCAGCCCATGTGATGTTCATGTCCCACTCTGCTCCCATTGGAGAAAACTCCCTACAAAGACCGACACCATTAGTTTGAAGTTAATATTCACTTTAAAAATAGCTGTTTAACACTTAATATTGCACAGAATCCCATAATGATACTGCTTTCTTTGGCTGCTGCTTTCTGACATCTGTGTTTGTGCCTTTATCAAGCCATTGAGTATTTATTTCCACTGACTCACCAGATCTGCTGAAAACATTGTCTCTAACACAAGTAAGAGGTTATCTTTGTAAATGTTTGTATTGCACTGGGCTGGTGCCCTCTCAGCTGTACTCCCTGGTCATACAGTGAATTGTATTTTTTGATTTGCAAATAAAGGGCTGCAGTGCCAGCTGTCATAAAATTACAGCTCTTTAAAGCAAAGCTGTGGTACAAGAGGCTGTCGATAAGGTGTGTAGCAGACAGCAGCCTGAACCAGTAGCAAGTGAGTGCTCTGTATAGGACTGGGGAAGGGGTGAGGGAAAGGGCCACCTCTAACAGGAAGATTTTTAGATGAGATCTGAAATCCAAGCACTGAGTGCATCTGTTACTTGTTATAAAAACATCTGTGGCATTTATTTTGCAACAATACAGATGTTAGCCTGTACACATGGGCCAAGTTCGTTTTTGGGTAATTACCTTCCACTGACTTAAAATTCCCTAAGTAGTTAACTCAGAAAAAGTTGTTTGCTCTCCTTTTATGCCTATACAGAACACTATATTGTGCTCTAGCAAGTTGCCATATTTTATTACAGAGATGGCTGCTTCATAGGTGAATGATTGCTCATGCATTTCATATGTGGTAAAAACTGGAAGCCTCATCTCAATACTTACGGACAAATAGCTCAGAAGGAATGTGAATACTTAGCAACAGTAACTGAATTTCAAGACAGATTTGCAATCAAGATACCCAGAATTTTGCTGATCCAGGAAAGCTGAAATTCAGTTTGAGGTCAATGCGTCAAGACTTATTTGTTCTAAGAACCGCAGCCTATGTTCAGTCCCATTCACAAACTCTCCTTGCTCTTGCAAGACATGTGAGCGTAGGACCAGCACTGGCATGGTAATGGGACCAAAGACCAAAACTGAACTCTATTAAGCATTACCTTTTTTCCTCTTTCTCTGCGGTAAAAAAAAAAATGTTCTAACTGAATCAGCATCCAAGACTTCTAAACTAGGCTGAATTTACAGACAACCTGTAAAATGAGATGATAGCATTCTGGACCTTGGAAGATATATCCCTGCATTTCTTGTAGGAGTCAGCAGTTTGGAACCACTAGCTTGTCAATTTCTTTTACTTATCTATCAAGAGGTTTTATTAGTTATAGAATCATAGAATTGTTAAGGTTGGAAAAGATCTCTAAAATCATCAAGTCCAACCATCAACCCAGCACCACCACTCTGTTCACCACTAAACCAAGCCCTGATTATTATATGAGCAAAATAAGGTTTAAACCTAAGATAAAAGAGAACTGAAAAAGTAGCAATGCCTCCTCATGGTAAGCTAAGATCACTTATTTTATCTAATGCAAGAATTTGTACTGTTTTAAGGACTTTTTAATTTTTAAAGCTCTACAAATTCTATAATGTGGACAGAATACAATGAAATTAACAAACTTTATGCTTTCACAAGTACTATTGTGTGGAAGGGTCATTAATAGAGGTCCTTTCTATACCAAAAAAATGCATCTCCAATAGGATTTTAACTCCAGGAATTAAAAACAACCACCTCTGATGCTGATGCATAATAGTGGTACTGACAAAGCCTGCCTATGTATTCAGGTTGTTTCTTCTCTAACTGCTTTTCATATTTTGGAAATTGGAGGGTATGGTCAAAGGAAATGAAAGGAGCAGTGCTCATTGCAGTATTGCGTCAGAAATGTATCCTAATTAACCTAACCATGATCATCCAAAACTCACACAGAGTTACCACTTCTCTGTCAGATCCAGCTCTGCTCAACCTTGCCTGAGGCATTCAACCCTGAAGTGAATCTGTCGCCCCTTCTCTCATTGCATTTCCTAACACCTATCCGTGCTCTGCAGCTGGATGGGATTGCCTGTTGCCTACCATGGTAACACAAGAATAATTGTATTCCTTCTTCTTATATTTAAGTTCTTCCTGGAGGGAACAGATTTTGCAGCTGAATTTTTAACTTCTTTACAAGATTCCCTATCCAGTACAGAATTTCCTGATTCCCTTTCCCATAACTACAGCACTGAGATTAAGTACGGTCTTTGCCTCTGAGCATTGCTGACACTAGGCAAGATGGTGAGCTGAAGGCACTGCTGGTGTTTAAGGGAGGTCTGAATCTCAAGTAGTTGTAGCTTTTTACAGTGGAGACATCTCTTTTGTTTGTGAACTGGGTGCTCTGAGCTCTTTCTGTAGCAAACACAGAGAAATATAGGCACTTTCAGAGCATGATTTGAAATCGCACTGAAAGTCTTTTTGCTGGGTGACCAGCAAGGTCAGGCTCACCAGATCACAAGAGGTATCAGTATGGTAGATCTTTGCTCAAACATATCTCAACACAACTATCCAGGGTTTAAAACATCTGAAGAGAAGCACTTAATTTTGTTCCAATCTTGCTAAGTGTATAAATGGGAACAGTGAAAAGCCCCTTATGTGTTTCTTTGGATTCATTTGCAACTACTACAATGCTCTTATTTAAAACATTGTTCAAAACACTTGCTGGAGCACACAGCAGATTGTTCAGCAAGCAGAAGGACGTCCTCGTCCTAATACACTTTGACCATAGAGGTGGCTGTCCACAACTTAAAAACATTCAAAAGTAAAAGCTTAAAAAATGAACCGTGTGGAATGTACATCAGCTCCATCAGCAGGACAAAGCCCTACAGCCTGAACTGCTTCTGCTGGCCCCCCTCTTCCTACAGCGCAGCAGCACCAAATAGTGCATTGTCATGAAATCTTTCCAAAGCGTTCATTTCTGGTCATCCTATTTTGAAAAGGACAGCACCAAATAAAAACACAGAGCCTCTTATGGTCTCTGATCATGCCATGGATAAAGTGCCATAGGACACCATGCAGATGTGGAGAGTTCCTTCATATACTTTTGTTTAAATTCAAGCTATGTTTAGATATAGACATACTCTGGCTGACTGAAAAGACCTACTTAGAAGAGTGCACCTTTGGACAGAAATGTGAGTAAATGTTTCAAAATGTGAAACTGGAGGAGAATGTTAGATTCCACAGTCCCAAACTTACCTGTCATGTGATCTAGGACTTTATACCCTCTCTCAGTGACAGCAAGTGGACAGCAGTTAAAACTAGCATTTGATCAGGATGGGATATCCTCTCTTAGCCACAGAGCAGAGAAAACATACACAGATGTCAAACTGACATTTCACTGACATTTTTGGGAGATCCAGCTCCTCACAAAAAGCAAGAGGAACAGAACCATTGACTGTGTGCTTCTCCTGACTATAGCCATCTGCACATGCTGTTTCCCACTTTTTAGATATCTCTACCTCCCTTTTTTAGTCTTTCTCTTTAGACAAGAGTCCTTCCTTCCAGGTTTCCCCTCTCATTCTCCACTCTGCTCTCAGCATCTTGAACTGCTTGGATCCCACTGTACTTTTATGTAGTTTATTTTCACTTCTTTCCCCATATTCTGCTAGGTGGGAGTCTAATGAAACCTATCTCAGGCTGAGCTGCTCAGCCTTCCAGTCCAGAGGAACATCCATTTTTTTCCCTCCCATGCCCTCATCCAACTTTCCTTTACACTGACACGGATTTTAGTAGGCAGCTGAGGTGACTTGTCACCATTGTGGAAGTTGTTGGTTGTAATGACAAAAGACCAACAAAGACATGGTGCAGAACTTCACTGCACTAGGCATGGTACACATAGGGAGCAAAATTTCTGGCCCCAGAAAGCTTAAATATGCATTAAGACTTGAGAGAAAAACGAATTAGACAAGGAATCATTGGGAAAGGGCCACAGTAATGTCATTTGCGTGCTCCCAAAATGAAAAAAATTACCTGTGGAGCCATATCACTGGAAAGCTCCAAATATCCTAAACTTTCAGAACCCATCAATGCACACCCCACAGATCACCAAAGACAGAATGCTATTCCCTGTGAGAAATTCTTGAGTAGAATTTATCAATAACAAATACTGAAGTAGTAGGTTTAAGTAGTTTATTCTTATCTCCTCAGCTTGCTGCTGCTCTTAATGTCATTTTTCTAAGTATCTTATCTAAAAATGGATCCCGTTCCCCAAGATAAAAACCAGATTCATAATTAAATGAAGTCACATGTTTTTCAAAACACTGACCTCTCATATGTTCCAAAATTATTATTCAATTCAAAGAGGAATATCTGTTTTCCTCTATTTTGGCTATGAACAATCATCAGGAAATGATAACGCAAGTTAGCATTGTGATTTTTTGGATAATTACAAATCTTGTCCTTCCAAAAGAAAACATAATGGGCTATCTATCTTCTTCCTAGCAATTTTAGATGCCAGAAAAACCCTAAAAGTAGTCAGCATTGGAAAGGAACAAGAGAAAAAGCAGTGATACATTCAGTGGCCTTTCCCGCCTTGGACACTGACTAACATCAGACACTGAGTTCATTTCCCCACTGATTTATGCTAGTCCAATGTTTAGCTTATGCATCATGTCATACAGATTCACAATCCCACGGGCAGCCTGCACTGTTGAAACTGGGCTCTTTCTTGAGTATTAGTATTGACCATATCCTATTGGGGCTGCAGCTCTGCAGTTTGCACCTTTTCTCCATCCTTGAC
Organism: Platysteira castanea; assembly: GCA_013397175.1. Taxonomy (NCBI): domain Eukaryota; kingdom Metazoa; phylum Chordata; class Aves; order Passeriformes; genus Platysteira; species Platysteira castanea. The sequence goes on from VYXC01002940.1 coordinate 102,106, forward strand.
TAGCTCCTAGATTTCCTGCTTAGGAAAAATACATCAAAATGATGTCTAAGAAAGCCAGCAGAACCCACCTTTGCAGAATTTC
>VYXC01002940.1:102205-150459 GCA_013397175.1 Platysteira castanea
TGCATGTGCTGTTCTTTTCAGCCTGACATAGGTGGTCTTTGCATTAATGTTGTGTTTCAAGACCTCCTGGAGGTATTTTGAACAACCGAGGAAAAATGTGGAGTACAACAGTAAAAAGAAAAGCCTGCTAAGGCCCTAAATTTATTTTAAATTTAATTGTAACATGTGAGGTTGTATTTAAGAAAACAGATGCATGAATGATCTGATTGATGCAGATGAATAATATTTTGTGTGCATGAGCAGGGAAAAATAAAAATTGATTGAAATCCATATTTTGCTCAATCTGCCCTCATTTCACTCTGTGCTCAAGCACACTCACAGACTCAGGAAATACATCCTGAAAGCTTTAAACATATGACTACTTCCCTTAAGCCCCAGCTTCAGAGTCTTCCTTCACAGTAGGACATAAACCTCTGCTTAAAGCTAAACACGTGTAAGAACTCTTCTGATAAGGAATGTTTTTCTGAGTTAGGGTCACAGATACTATCGTGGCAAGTGCTGCATAAATACCAGCGGAAATTTTCAACATTACCACTGTGTCTGGAGCCAGGACAAATGATTAAGGAACCTCTCGATAACCTTGCACTGTTTTATGATCCATTCTCTCAGCAGCTATGCAATAGAAAGAAGGTAACAGATTTATCTTGCCAGCAAAAGCAGATTGTAGCTGCATAGCACAGTGATGATTCTCTTAATGCCATTGTATCAAAAACAGGCTTAAGATAAGGTCAGTCTAAAATTTTCAAAATGAACCAATCTGTGGGGCAGAAGTTTTGTCTCAAAGTGAGGTCATCTGAGCACAGAGAGTACTGGCAGCATGTGAGGACATTTTGAAGCTTTATGCCAGTGTTGTGTGCTTTATGCAGCTGTAGCAACTGCACTCAGTTCAAGAGAAGCTATGTAGAAGACAAAGACTTGATGCAACCAGAAGGTGAATTCCCCCTGTTCCAGTGCTGCCTGAAGGCTAATCTCAGAACTAGATTCAAACCAGTTTGAATACTAGGTAGATGAGTCATCATCACATGAAAATACCAAGGAATTTTGCTTCTATATATGCTAGACCTGGAAACAACCTCCTTTTCTTCCATGATGCATTCCCCAAGGTGTTTTTACCACAGTGGATAAGCTGATTATAGTTGCAGGCTAGTCTTGTAGAGGAAGAGTGCCTACAGCTCCCTGCCACCCCACAACTATAAAAAATAAAAAATAATCTAATTCTATGATTCTATTCAACTGAATGAATATGAACTATTTATCTGAGACTCCTCTTGTAGATAATGGAGAAAAATAGGTTCACTGAGTGAACATTCAGCTCATTATAAAGCCTGGTGAATTAACTGCCACTTCCTCTCCACTGATGCTGAAGGATGAATTGGCAGATCACCAGCTTAGCTGTAGTGAGGGTACCTGAACCCCACTCACATGAGAGTAGTCAAATGAGATTAAATAACCTCTCCTAATCCAAAGCACAAGCAATTTATGAGGTACACAAATATAACCATCCAGGAAATGCAACTGCACCAGGGTTAGAAGGACCTGGGACTGGCTGAAGGCCAGCACTGGCAGAAAGCACTCCATTCCCTGCCTCAAAGCCACGGTGTAGTTGCCCAGCCGTGCTGTGGCTGACAGCACACAGACTGTGAGCTGATGTGGCCAGGGAACTGCAAAGGAGTTCCCATGGAAAAGTTTTGTTCTCTCTTGGCAGGAAAATGAAGCGGCTCCTGACATTGTGAAGCCAACACAAAGAACTACATTTTCCTGGTAAGAATAACAAGCTTGTGTGGAGTTTTTGCAGTAAGAAGAACTCTTTTGAGGGTTTTCATCATTAGTAGTAGTATTTTTAGCATTATTGTGTCTCCAGTGAGTTTGGAGTCAGGTACAAACACAACATAAAGAGATGGTACCTAACCTGGTGTCTATAACAAATCAAAAGACAAGAAAAAAGAGAGGAAGGCATTCATCCAAAGGGAGTATCAAGGAAACACAGAAGATATCGGTCAGAGTGATGGGCCATGATTTTGAGGTAGCAGGGGCTCAACCATTGCCAAATTTTATCATAGCAAATACTGTCTATCATACAGCATCTTGTATCCTTGGGGTGTTGCATAATGGGTAATAAAATAGTGAGAAAATCTTCTGCAGCTCGAAAACATCAGGCTTGGAGGAATGACTTACTGCCCTATCAACAACCAACTACCTCACCCCATAAATACCTATCGTGAGGCATCTAACTCTGCCACATGTCTGACACATATTAACATACACCAATTTTATCATCACGTTGTATTTCATTTCTGAGGAGAGAAAGAGCATTTGCTTTTCAACACTTCCAGTAAAATCATAATTTTTATTCTCTGTCAGCTATGAACTTCTGGTATATGAAGTTGCATCCCTGATTGTATTCCCTCTGGAAGCATGACTGTACATTATTAGTGCACAAATAATCTATTTTTAATTATAGTGTACGTGACCACAGAGAAACAAAACAATTAGATATTTTGACTTCCTACTAAAATTGTTCTCTGAAACATGTTGGGCTTGTCATGGGATTTTTAAGTGGCTGTTACAGTCTTTGTCATCTCAGAAGCATGGATGAAATTTCAGAAGCATGCAGTATTTCACTCTGCCTTCAAATGTTGTAAACAAATACTCAAATATCTTCTAAAAATGCTTCATCTCTCTCAGTGCACTGCCTTGTCCAGACTGAACATTCATTTGATCATCACAGTTACAGCATTAATAACCTGAAGGGGCATTCTGCTTAGAGTGGGGACAAGTTTAGGCCCTGTAGGCAAATTTCCAGCTGTCACTTTTTAAAAAGAGTGATTTCTCCAGTGAGAGCTGTATTGAAAGCATAGAGCTACATTGCCCAAGTATATAGCAAAAAATATACAAAGGGACAGAACTTCTTCCTTGAAAAAGCTCAAGGACTGAAGAACAGGCACAGGAAAATTTTGCTTCCCTCACCCACAATCCATACAAAACCCCTCTGAAGTCTGCCTTGAGAGTTAGAGAGTGCTGTGTGACTGTGTGATCACACCACTTCATCCTGAAGTCCGGTGTGCCCCGGCTGCTGGAAGAGAAACTGCGCAGAGCCTTGTCCTGTAAGAAGAGCAGTGTGGAGTTGCCAGAGCACAGAAAGAAGGACTGATTGATACATCAGTCAAAAGTGTGGGTTTGGGAGGAACATAAAATGGTCCAACTAATAGTCTGGCCAGGTGTTGTATGAGGTGGCAGGGGGCTGACAGGGAGACATTGACCTGAGGCTGTCACATTTCTCACTGATGCATTTGTGATGTTGGAGGGCATCTTTTGCTAAAACCTTGTCAGTACATTTTTTTGACTGAGACACAAAACCAGGGGAAGAGGAAGCTCTAGACTGCTCCAATTCGTGTTCAGTGTGGTAAAAAGCTTCCTCCAGACACCACTTCTTGAGAATCTGTCTTCTTGGGCTCCAGTTTTACTTCCATTAAAGGAGACCTAATTACCCGTTTTCTAAACTTGGTGGTCAAGGTGGTGATAAAACACCTTCTACTTTAGCTGAAGATGATATGTTTTCACAAGTAAATCATATTAACTACTCCGTGGCTTCAAGACAACAGCTGTTTTATATCTTGAATGGCCTTTTGAACTAGAATAGATCTTTTGTGGTGCTACAGCAAACAAATCAGACTCCTTGCACATTAGTAGCATGCTTACATTATAAAAGTCCTTGGAGATAAGACATTTTGGTTGCTGTATTCTCTCTTGAATAAACCAAAATATTGAAAGCAAATAACTGAAAATATCAGAATTGGACATGGTTTTGTGGAAGTATGAATCTCAGAATATTTCCTATAATTTTTCATGTCCAAAGCAGAGACTGGTAATATTTTATCAAAATATCTCTCACAACTGTATACTTTTAGCCGGTTAAGCCTTTACACCAAAATGAGGCATTTTTTTTCCAGCCAGCAATCATTTTGAGTATCAGCTACAACTCTCATTAAACAGATGCTTCTTCCCAAAGCCAAGTCTTTTGGCTCTCAGGGAAACATCCTCCAACTGTGATTTTGAAGGTAACAACATCTACTGTGCATCAGTTTGGAAATGGAAAAGCTCGAGTGGATGAAAGAAAAGACTTGGTCTGCTAAGGTATGGACTTTCTTCCTGTTCAAGCCTAGTCATCTACATTGAGAATTTACCTTTAGGTCCCTCCTACGGTGATCACACAAAGTATATTCACTTTGTAAGTGAAAAACCACAGGTGATTTGTCATAAATGTCCAGTGTGGTAGCTCACTGATATATCCTAAATTCTACTGACAGCCTTGGGAGTCTTACAGTGCATTTTCTGAGCCTCTACTTATATGCTTGTTCATATGGTCTTGCAATGCTGCAATGTGTTGAGGCAGATGTGCTGCTCATTACAGAGCACAGCTAGAACATTATCACTTCACTGTACACAAGGCTAGGTGCTGGCCTAACGCTATGATGGGGTGCACACATCAGAAATAGCATATTAAATGTGTTTACAAAGAGCGTGTCCAGGCTGTAGTCATTGTCTCTTGATATTTGTCCATTCCTTGAAAGTCACCGGGGTTTGAAGAGTGAGTTTAGAATGGCTCTGTAACAGAGACCTGCATGAAATCAGATGACTATATATTCTTTTAGTATTTGAAAGTATTTTTTAATGTGATGAAGCGTCCTTCAGTTAGTGCTTTCACTGGATTTTGGGTTTACCCCAAGACACTTTAATAAATGTTTTGAAAGTGTGACAAGCCAATTGGACAGCTGGGTTTCAAAATGTCACTTCACAAAGTAAAGCCAACACTGAATGAACTTATGTTACCCCAATCACATGCACACATTTTCCTGGAATTGTAATTTTTCTTGAGTAATATTTCCCTAGCAATTCAGAAAAGTATCCTAACGTGGTTTCTGAGTCACAGTGCTAATTAAAGTGAAAAGTTTTGCCTGTCTTTATGGCACATTCTCTATGTGAAAACTGACATATGATATAGTAACATGATGCAACTTTTTCGCAATTCAACATGCCTCAAATAGAATTCCCTCCCCAGCTGCACTCAAACAGTGACCACACTGCAGCCGGTGACCGTGGGTTCTCAAACCCAACGCAGCATGCTTCCTATGAAAGCGTGGCTCAGGCAAACCCATCCTGGCATCCCGAGAGTGGGGAAGGCAGTCACCCCTCTCGGAACACATTCATGTGGTGCCCGCCTTGGATTGCCGAGTCCCATGGGTCGAGCTGCAGCTGCTTGTGCTCAGCAGGGCTCTGGGGAAGCAGAACGGCCCTAGGTGGCGACCCAACACCAGCTCAGTGGCCGCACACGTTAAACCACCTTTGGGGGGAAAGTATAAAAAATACGCAGCTGTCCTTCACGAAGGAAGGAAGCTGGATTTTTCTTAATGCAAGAAAACTAAAATAGCCTGTGCAATTGCTCTGCTGTTCATTGATACAGAAGCTCATCTCTTTCATGAGGATGTTAAAAAAAAATTATTCTTGGCCTTCCTATGGGCAAAGGGGGTCTGTGCAGCTGTAGTGGGGGCACTTAGCATATTTTTTCCACTCCTCAAATCCCAACAAGATGTATGAAGATTTGCAAAGAATGCTGGGGAGGTAGGAAGCAGGTGGAGAAGTAGATAAGGGAATGGCACATAGTGAGAGGAATAAGAAATTTCTCAGGAATAAGGGTTTCTGTAGGAAAGTTATTGTACTAGATTTGCTTCACTGCAGCAGCATATCTCAGGTCGTTTTTCCCCCTCAGTCATTTTTGGGACTACATCTCAAAGCCAAGTCCAAGAAAGGGCAAAGGCCAGTTTTGTAACTGGACTTACTTGCCCTTAGAGGAAGGCCTAAAAGAAGCACAGATCCCACTGTGTGATAACTATAAAAAGTATTGTACAAGTTTTTTCATGGGAATAAGAATGAGTTATCACCTACAACAACTGTACCTTATTTATTTTTCCCAAATGCCAGTATGGTGTCCACAGGAGATAAGACACAAGTAAACCTTGTCTGGAATAGGGAGAGAGTTACCAGAGCAAAATCTGCAGACACCATGGCAGAGGTCTCACAGGCCAAAGTTTGCACTGGTTTGTTTTCCTGTTTTCAGGCAGACTTTTTCTCTGTTTGCCTCCTGTGGGAGCCTGCATTGATACGACCTCACCAGTGGTTAGAAAAAACACAAATGCCTTGGGGAGAAAGCACCAGTAGGCTGCAGAAAACAGAAACAAGCAACACTTGCTGAGCCTGAGCTGATGGCTTGTTTTGGTTGTCTTCAGACCACTAATGAACAAAAAGATGGCCCACTGCCCTCTGAACCTGCCTTCTTGCCTCCCCTTGGTTTCACTGACTTTCAGATGTGAACTACAACTGATGGCAAAATTTAATTCATGCCAGCTTAATTTCAAACTGCTGATTACTGGATTTCTCAAATGCTGCAGCTGATTAATCTACACAGCCTGGTGTACTTTTCCAAGCTCTGCTCTATCCTCAGACATTGCAGTCCTAGCTGAGATGGACTGGATTGGATCAGCAGCTGGGAGGGATTTTTTCTCTATTTCTCATGAGGGAGAACTGTTCTTGATAAAGTAGCAGTGTGTTAGTAGTTGCCTTTCCAAATTGATAAGAGCCAAGGACGGATGTTTTGTGGCATGATAACAATACAGGATTGTTCTGTTTTCCTTCAGTGTACCTTGTCAAGACAGTAGCAGATAAGTCAGAACAAATTGGCTTTCCTCACAACTTCCCTGATAGCTTCTCACTTCTGAAGGAAAAACACAAACAATCATTTCTGTAGGAATGCTCTAAGTATATTTTCACACGTTTTTGGCTCATCGTGCCTATCAGATATGGTAATCATAGGGAATCAAAAGCAGCAGACAACACTGGGAGAATGAAATACTTCTGAAAACCACAATTTCATAATATTTGTTTAGAAGAGTTTCCTAACTTTGAAAGGAAGCTGGATTTGAGGATGAAAAGCCTAGTTTAAACAGAGAAATTGTTGCCAATGACATTTCAAGTTGCTTTTTCTAGCAGTCGAGCACTTTGCCGGAATTTCAGGGCTTGTCTTTGAGGAAGAAATCCCATGACTTGGACGATTTGTTAGAATCTAACTTTTCTAGAAACTGAGCAACATTCGCAAGCAGGTTTTAGGGAGCTGTGTGGATCTATCTGAAAAACAGTGTCAGTTATAATTACAGAGACAAAAGCTTACAGCCAGCTCTGCTGCTCAGGTTTCCTCACAGAGCTCTGTTTCACTTGTACAGACAGACAGACTGCAGCTGGCTCTCGGAAAGGAGATGTAAAGAGCTTCCTGATTTCTTCCGCCCGTGGTCGGATGGCTCTCCAGTATTTCCATGCCTTCCCAAGGGCAAGGCATTCTCCACTTAGGTGGTCCAGGGCCTCAGCATGATGGGGAAGTGCTGCTTCACTCTCACCAGTGGACAGGGACTATGTACCAGCTGTGTGTGGAAAGTGGCTTCCCCCTCTGTTGAGTTCACAGTGACAGTAGGAGATTAAGAAGATCTGTTTGAGCAAGAATGACCACTCGAGGCTTTAACAATGTTTAGTGAAGAAGTAAAAAAGATTTAGCTGTGGAAAAGGAGTGCATGTAACAGAGAGCAGCCATGTTTACCTCCCAGCTAAGCCCATCTAACCCCTCAGTCTTTTGATCAGAAAGCAGCTTTATAATCCAGGGATGCTCCTCAGGCCTATCCACTGTGGGTTTCTCTTTAACAAAACTAAAGGAGGGTTCAACATGGGAAGAACACCTCTGCTAGAGGAAAAGGCTGTGAGTCTGTTTAACTTGGGAGTGACCAGCTGTCCCTTTCTCTTGCCTGTCCCCCAACACTTTATTAATAATGTGAAGCTGCAGAACAGAGTAGAGAGCAATGAGACTTAAATTCTCAGAGATCAAGACTTGCAGCCTCATTAGAGAGGTAGTTTTAGCGTTGGGAGGCAGAAGCAGCTCTGACGGATCGTTGGCTTTTCTTGGCAAAAATTTTGCCTCGCCTCTGATGAATATAGGACATAGCTCTTCACATCTAATTTTAAAATTCTGGAAAAAGTACTTTATGTCTGTTGCTGCTTTAGGAGAGGAAAAATTTGAGGGGGAGAGACAGAAAGAGAGACAGTGAAATTTGCGGTTCTCTAGCTGAGAGGTTCCAAGACGTAAGAGACTGTCAGGACAAAAACTTCAATAAGTAATTTTTAAAGCATTTCCTGATGAAAAAAAAAAAAAACTTAAAAAAATAATTCTCAGTCTTCATAAAACCCATGTGGAAATCTAACTCTTCCATGAGGACTTCATGCATTAGGTTGGCATCCTGAACTGAGCCACTGGCACGCAAGGGCCAGCCTTGACATCAGTTCAGCTCTGGAGCTGAGCCCTGTTGGACACCTGTGTGGCTGTGCTGCCCCTGTCTGCAGCTGCCCACTGCTTCCCACCATGAGCCCATGCTCCAGTTGTGCCTAAAACTGCCAGACATTTGATGTTCAGGCTGAAACTTTCCATACCAGATGTCTGCCTCAAAATGATTTTGATAATGTTTTTTGCTTTCTCTGCCAAAATGGTTTGACTGCAGTAGAGGATGCAGCTCCTCCTTTATCCGTGCAAAAAAATTTTCTGTTTCCCACTGTGAATCACAGATGTGAATTTTTGACACCTGAGAAACCTTTTTTAGCCCAGATGTGTCCACTGCTATCTTTGAAAAAAATCCACCTAGATGTAAAAGCCTCCAAGAGAAGCAGCAGAGACCTCCCAGGTTTTGCAGCAGTCAGGTTCTGTGCTGATTCCAGTCCATTCAGGACAGGGGTGCAGGCCATGCATGGGTGCAGGTCCAGCCGGTGGGACTGAGAGCACAGGACCTGCCTTTCTTCCCCCTCAGGCCACAGGGGTCTGGCATCCAGGGATAAGAAGCTGCTGGATTTGCCTGTGGGAGGGGAAGGCGATGAATACTGATGGAAGAGGGCAAGACCTGGCCGAGAAGGCTGAGATCATCTTTGGAGACCAGAACTAGAAATGGGTCAGGAAAAGGAAAGCTGGGGAAGTTAAAACCACAGGGACAAAGCAAGAAGCTGTGGATGGAGAAGGGAAGGGGGAACCATGGTCAGATATGACTGGAAAACAAAACTCTCCATTAGGGCTTTCTCTGAGGAACGTGGACAAAACTCTTGAGGGTCTGAGAGAGAAGGACATCCCTACCCGGAAGGAAGCAAGTGGGAAAAAGGGTGGCACTTGGATAGCACAAACAAGAGACCAGTTGGAAAACTGAGTCCTGGAGGTGAGGAAACACAGGTCAGATGCTGGGAGTAGAACAGGTCAGGAATGAAGAGAGGAAGGAGGAGCTCTGACAGGTGAGGAATACATGTACATGTTGTGCCCGGAAGAGTATGGAGATTTTGAAGGGTTAGGAAAAGCCAACTGCCACGGAGATACTTGATGGATCACAGCAGTTTGTACATATGCTTTTAAACATTCACACCTTTGATCAGGATATTTGAAGGGGAATAAGAGAGTATTTAAATCCTTAGGCCCCCAAAACTCTATGGCATGATACCACACTGACACCACCTGATGGTTTAAAGCATAAACAGGTTTAAAATTTCAGGTGTCCTGGGAAGAGCTGACCTAACTTGGATTCATATAACAGGGGGGCACAGCAGGTTCTTAATCCATCCTAGGTCTCATTAGTTGTGTCTTACCTGCATCCTGAACTTGTGGGTTTCATCCAGGCAATGATGCTGTTGATCTTAAAAAACTTTACAAAAATAAGGTAGGGTAGGTGAATGCAATATGTCATTTCTGCATACTGCAAACTCAGCTTGAGGTGCAAATGGTAAAAATAGTCATAACCCTGTGTACCATCCAACACTGTAACGTGAAGGCCTTTTTGTGGAGTATTTCCACATATGTACACACAGAGAAGCCCACAGGTCTTACAGGAGAAAACAACCCAGGAAGCTAACATCCTATGTAAAACATTAAAAGAAAAACAGTTTAGCCAAAAACCTCTGTCTATACCAAAAGAGCCAGAACAAGCAGAAAGCCAGTCTTTTCTTTTTGGCAATCAGTAGCCAATGCAAGTGAAATACAGCATTTGAGTGTGATCGGTTTTTGAGTGTGATCTGTTAGATTCCCTTAGGACAGTCTTGGAAACTATCAGTGAATTGTTCCAAGAGCAGTAGCCTGTGGCTAAGTTGGCTGCTTGACAGTGGCAGCCAAATTTCAGTGAAAACAATCACAATTGTACCTATGTTGGATGGACAATCCTATCACAGTGAATAAACTGTAAGCCAGTATTAGCCAGCAAGAAGAGCTCTTGCATTTACTCTAGGCAAAGTGGATATGGATTTGAATTAAGGGACTTTCTAGTGGTTTTAATATTGTGCTGAATAAACTTGTCTCCCACATGAGGACAGAATTATCACCCCTGCCAATTCTAAAATTGTTACTATTCTGTATTTGAAAGCATGTTCTGGTTTAAATACAGTGATTCCTACAAGTACGGAGCCAGTGATTTGTCATGCAGTGCACAAAGTTAATGCATTAAACAAGGCTGATTACTCTGGTCCTAATGCCTTCAAAGAATTGATTGCTGAGGTTGTAAATTAAAAGCTTGTGAACAGTCAGCAGGCATCAGTCATCCTGAAGCACACATTGCTCACCACTGCTGACTTATTGGGCTGGCAACAGCAGTCTGCAATTAGGCACACAACTTAGCATTTCTTTTCTAAAGCATAGGTCAGCAGCAGCCTCACAGACTAGTGTGTGGTCATTGCTTGCAAGCAGGAGGTTTCCTGAAGTGAAAACAAAAATATTAGCTTGTTTTGCTCTGCTAGTGAAAAACAAATAATTTGTTCTGGACCACACACTGAATTAATCATTTTTGAACAGACTGAACATGTAGAAACTTGTTCCAGTTTTTGTTCTGAATTTCTAAATTATTGTCCTGGACATTCTCACGTTGTCTCAAAAGTAAGATCTGAAAAATCCTGCTGTCATAGTGGGGCTTCAGCTTAATTTTTTTTTCATGTATTATATTCAGAAGAAAAGTTAATTTCCAGGCAATGTGCTTTATTATTACTAGTTGCTGTTTATTCTAAAACCCTATATAACTTTTTCTAATGAAGCAAAAGAAAAACGTTTCTCTCGTATCTGGCAAACAAGTGAACAACTGATGAACACGTGTTTTTACAGCGAAAATTTCAATACCAGCATACTAATTCCTGCAATTATAAATACCTGTAATAAAAAAATGTATTTAACAAATATTCTAAATAATCTGATCCACACTTCTTTTTCAGATTTTTCTTTTATTTTGCATGACTGAAACTAAAATTTTAACTCAAGAACAAAGTATACAATAAGTAGTTAATAACTAGTAAAAAAAAGTAGCAAAATATTAAACAGAGAATATGAATTTGAGTTTCTTATAGGTGTAAGGTAATATATAATAATAATAATAAATAAAATAAAATAAAATATAGGTATATTTTTATAGGTATAAAAATAAATAAAATATAGGTATATTTTTCTCTTTGGTTGCTAAACATTTCTGCAACTAAACCATCACCAAAGAAAAAAACAACAACACATTATTGAAACAGCAAGAAACCCTCTACCTTGCACATTAAACGTAGGTAATTCTGGCAATTTGTATTATTTAGAATCACAGTAAATAAAGTTCACTTGCCTTCACAGATGCATTCTCATAGTCAGATCCTTGCAGCAGATGTAGAAAAGAAACTATGAAAATATTCACAGTTGCCCACGGTTTGTACATTCTGATGTTTAAAATCCACAGGTTACTACGCAGTCGTTGTCGTCCAGCTGGAGGTGTCTGTTTCAAAAGGCATTTCTCTACCACCAACACAGAAAAGAAAAGCTTCCAGAATTTCTCTTATAAACTCACAAAGGATTCCAACATCTGAGAGTAAATATCTGTCTCTTTGCTGCTCAAAACAATTGTAAGTTCCTCTAGAGAATGTAATTTCTTAGAGCAGATCTTAGATACACTTGAAATAAAATCATGATAAGGTTTTAAATAGATGTATATCTGTATGTATACACATACACATTCGCAAGTGATCAGGTATGGATTCCAGTTAATGAAGTTAATATATCTTCCATCAAGACACAAAGAGACATTCAAAATCCATCTGTGGTCCTGAAAATGTGAGAAATCTGCTCGATTCTGTGCTCTGTGTTACAGCAGGCTTTTAAGATGGTAGTGTAATGGCCAGTGTTTTGAGCCGAGAGCTGTAATCCAACTCTGTATTAAAACTTTTTTCACAACCTTCATGGAAGCTTGCAGAAGCATGTGTCTTAAATCTGATACAGACTCTGGCAGTAACACAGGCAAATTTTGGCTCAAATCCCATTTTCTTCCTACCAATAGCATAGCAGTTTTTAAACTAACTGATGCAATCTAGACTCCCATTATTTTAAAGAAGATTACCTGAAACATGAAACTTCAGCACACGTTCTTACACCGCACACATATTTTAAGTTACTTCTCTGGAAAAAAAAAAAAAAAAAGAGGGAGGGAAAGGAAAAGAGAAAGAGTGGCTTTCTTTCATGTGTTCTATCTTATGTGTCTTAGGGGTTTCTAAATAAATTTTAAAAAGCAAAGTTAAGAACTATCTCTGACAACAAACAGGATTTTGATTTTTTAAAAGAAAGCTCATGAAGCTACAGATATAAAAGGACAAAATCTATTTTTATTGCAACAAAACACAACCAGAATTTCTGCTCCAAGATAAGTATGTATTTTCTCTGTACATTTCTGCAGTTTGAAACAGGGATTTAAAAACAGAGATCAATCATTTGAAATTACAAGAGGGACAAAGTCTCCAATAATTTTGAAGGTTAAATCTATATTGCTGTACACATATATATAGGGTTCAGGATAATAGCTCCACTCTCACAGATGTTTGCAGAATCAGACTCTACAAGTGTTAACATTAAAAAATCCTGTACATAGTACTTCAGAGTCCTGATTTCCTACCTCTGATGTTCAAACAAGCACTCTCTTAAATACGAGTCACACTTCTCTACCTACCATTAGGTTGAATAATTTCTTTTTAAATATTCACCACAAATGGACATTAGAAAGAAAATTATTTTAATCTAGTCTTTCCAGTTGTTCTCTGTTAACTGTTATTAGGTTAAAAAAAATATATATAGCTCTATTTTTTTTTAGCTTTGTCTTTTCCCACTTGTTTTGTGAAAGCAATCTATTTCTCTTTTTTTTGCTTCCTTCCCCCTCCTCCCCACTTCCCCCCCCGCCCCCCCCAAATAGTACAAGGACCACAGGAACTTCACCTCTTTGAAATGGGAATAAAAAAGCTGCTTAGTCAGTGTACCTGCTGCTCCCCCTCACACCTCCCCTGCACCCAGCTGCCAGAGACATTCACAGTTTTGCAGAGCCCACACACAAGGGTCGTCCTGTGTCTGTACTGTAGGTTACTATTAAATTCTTTAACTATTTCATTCATCATTTTAAATTATTGGGTTATGTAATGGTTATGTACAGTCACCTTGACCTCATTTAATGTCTCTGCTTCGTTTCTGATACTAATATCCATCTCCTTGCAGGAGCTGAAAGCCTGCTGAAAGAAATGGATCTGCCTCAGCCTCAGATGCACAGCTTCCGTGCAAGGGATCAAACCAAAAATAACCTCTGTAGGCTCAGGACTCCATGAAAATAACTTTCTATCAACCTGCAGTTAACTGGAGGGAGTGTCTGGCCATACTCATCTCTCATTGATGGGATCATTTGGAGCACAGACCCGGAATCACAGGAGAATCAAGAAGGAATATGTGCCCTCATGCCTTAAAGCCTGGTGGGTGGGATCCTTACACAGCCTGTCTCCAGCACAGTTCAGGGATGAGCTGCTCTGTTCCCCTGGTAGGGCCGGTGCCAAAGGCCCACAAACTGCCCTTAAGGGACTCTAAGTAATCTAGCATTAGAAAATTAAGGCTGTTTGGTTTGGGAATGTTGGAGGGAAACACCTCAGGAGTATTTTCTTTATGTTTTAGTTCATCACTGTTACTTACCAAATTCAGCTCTAAATTACAAATACATTTGGTAAGACCAAGCCTGTATCTTTCTCAAAGCAAACCGTTCATCAGAAAAGGTCACCCACCTTTGGCTTCAGGGGCCTTTTTGGTAGGAAAACTGAACTGACCCTCAGGCACTGAATCAAACTCCTTATACAAGAGCGAGTTAGATGCTGCAGGCAAAACACAAAAAGTACCTAGTGTCTCCCTTAAGACTCAGACACAAAGGCTAGGAAATAAGGAAAAAAACCCTGTTGTTAACTGCAGAGGACTCTAAATCTGGCTCAAAGCTGTTAGTGAAAGCAAAGGCAAAGCAAGAGAAACCAGCTAATAGGACAGCAGAGCAACTCAGATAATGAATTTCTCGGAAACTGTTTTCACCAGCTGTATCACTGTGCCCATCCCATTCCCTGTTAGTTCTTGTCTCTCTCCTCAGTTCTAGATAACAATCATTTCTTCCTTCAGTACCACCTCAGCCCTGCTCCTTACACAGCTTTCTTATGATTTTTCTTGCCTACTGTTTGAGAACTATTTAAATACTTTTGTGTTGGAGCTCAAATCTCAGAAGTATGTTGAGATTACATTGCAGACTGCCTGCAACAGCAGTGAACAGATTTGCTGTCTGGCCAGACACCTCTGTTTTCTTTTAATTTATGAACACAAGTTAACAAAACACACAGTCTAGTTTCTTCTTTTATCTCAGTTAGCTACTATAGAGTCACCTGCTCAGTTCTGTAGAGCTGGGGTTTGTATTTCTTTTAAAATCTAGCACTATCTAAAAAGGGGCCTAAATAAAATTTATATGACTATTTAAATTACTTTTGTAGCTGAATAATCAGCTCCACTGACATCAGCAAGGCTAAATACTGCATAATGAACTGAAATTTCAAACATGCTTTGGGTAAGCAGTGAATACATTAATATTGTGGCAATGAGATCTTTGCAAGAAGACCTTTAAATTTTGTTAAGTTAAATTTGTTTCTAATATTGATCAACACTGATGTCTCAAATGTGTAAATGATACAGGTTAAAAGTTTAAATCTATTTATCTGCAAGCATTATGTATGATTTTTTTCAATAATATTTGAAGTATGAGTCTTTCTTCCAAAGTAATAGTCTCACATACATTGCACAGAAACCCTGATTCCTATGTTCTGTTTTAGTGATGGAAGAGAACATATAAATGACTCAGAACTTAGTAAAGAACAGACTAATCATCATTTCTTGGTACTTTCTGCTAAGTTTATGACACGATATGCAGACCAAGTGCAGTTTATTTACTAGAACTCCTCACCATGGTGCATTGAGGGTTCTGTACTTGGACTTCACAACACACAGAGAGAAAAAAGGCCAGTAGAGATGACTACAACTCAAAAAACAGCACCATATTTAACTCATACATTTCTTGCATGCATACACACCCAAGGAACAGAAGAATTTCCTGACAGTGCTGAACAACTCATATTCTTCAAGCTGAAATCCTTTCAGGTGAGACAGTAAATTCCTTCCGTAATCTGAAAATAACTTAGACTTGCAGATAGGCCCATACTAGTGTCACTATTTGCCAGAGAAAAACTAAAAGGGAGCACCTCAAACAAAAAAAACATCTCTGATTTGGAAAAATGTAACAAAACACCAAAGCAAGATATTTCAGGCTTTTAACACAAGAGTCAGCCATAAATCAATAGGACCACTCAGATCAAGGAAGGTTTGTGAGGATATGCCCTAAATAAATTCCAATTAAATTGATCCGTCTCAGTTTGCCTGGTTAAAATTGGAGATAAATAAAGGCAGTTCCTAGCCTTTACTTCAAATACAGTATTGTTTCACCAGCTACTTCAGACTGGAAAACTTCACATCATTAGAAGTTTCAGTATGGCAGAATGTTCAGGATGATAATGTAATTCCCAATGAAGGTCATTAAGTATTTTGAAAATGATTCTATAAGCAGATCTGTACATTCCCTCTAAGTAATCAGTACACAGAGGAACTTTTGTTTTCTCGAAAACTACATAGAAAAAGAAAAATTGGGACAATTTATAAAATATTGCAAACAAGGATCTAATTTAGATTTAATAAAGCACTCATGACATAGCAGTTATATGGCAATCTAGTCACTCAGCACACATTATTAAACTAATTATCAAGTAATTATTAAATTAAAAACATTTTTTGAAATAAAACCATGTTTTGTTAAAATGGCTGTTTATTATTTCTGGCACCAGAAATTTCTGTCAAATAGCAGAATGCGAAACATCACACTAATTCTAAGGTGGATTGATAGAATTTAGAAAAAAAATATGCAAAATCCCACCCACAGAATCTCCAATTAAGAGCACGAGAAGACTCTGCCAAAGCTGGGCTAGTGGAGTCATGGGGACAGCACCACACAGCCAGATCCAGAGCCATCCCTCTCACCAGCCACAACACTGCTTCATCGCCTCAGGTTATGCTTTAGTTGCCCTTACATTAGATCGTTTAATTGTCTGCTTGCTGCAGCAAACCTGGAGCTCAGAGCAGGATGCAAAACCTGCTGGGGAAGCGGGGAAATCCCACTGGGTGCCTGTCCTGCGCTCCAGGCTGCAGTGGCTAAACTGCTATCCATACCTCATCTAGCTGGCTGAAAGTTCACATGGGAATGTCTACACAAGCTACAAACACACCCTTGGCTGAAGGGCAGGCATACTCCTCACTCTCCACAGCACCCACTGGCTCAGTTCTCCCCTGCTCCAGGGAGGGACGCCCTTGTTAATGGAGGAGCACTGTCAGCAAAAGGCAGATACAAATCACAAACAAACACTGTTTGTTGAACTTTTGAGAGATGTAAACACCTTGTAGCTGCTCTGTTTTTGGATAGGCTCTGCCTCAACCTCATGAAGAGCACAGCTGCCCTGTTACCCTTCACTAGTTCACATTTGTACTGTCTTTTGCATGGAAAGACAGAAGAACTCTCTGAGGAATGGCTGCTGTGCTGAGTGACAGCTTTAGCTCAAGTATGAAGAAATTCATTCTTGTTTTGTTTCAGTGCTTCTTTTGTGTCTGTCTGTGTAACTCCAACTTCTAAGAAGTCTAACCTACACAGCCCCTGATCCAGAGAGCAAGAGCTCTCTCTGGATTCCTGTTATTCATCTACAGTAATGGGAGCTCTGTGTCTGCTTGTCTTCACATCCATCTGTGTTTACATACCTGTTAATGAGGGCACAACTGAAACAATAAACTTTAATTACAGAGGTGTGTAATAGCATTCACAAGCCCTTATTTCGGCTGTTACTTTTATAAGTTCTCATTTCTTTCTACAGAGAAGTGGAAGGAGCTGAATGTAAAGATAAAACAGATCTCAAAGTTAAGGAGAAGAAAGAGAAAGGAAAAGGTGGGGAGGTGGGGCATAGGAGAAACAGAAGAGAGAGGAGGAAGAAGAGAAGGAACTCTGACCAGATGATATCCTTCACACCTACCACTGATTCTAGCCAGGCCCTTGCCTCCAGACTGACTGTGAAGCTTTGGCTGGTGTTCAGGTATGTCTAAGAATCACTACCTGTTTGAGCCGGGTGTCTGAAACAGTTCACAAAGCCAAGGAAGGAAGCAGTTACCAAGAGGATGGATTCAACATCCAGAGTTCAATGGCTACATCCAGTCTGGGGTTCATCCTCAGCTACTGTACAGTAAGAAAGGGAAGTATAACTGCAAAGCACAGTGAGTGTGCAGACTACTGAATCCTGAAGGTGTTGCAAGCAAAGCAGATGAACTCATGAATTCTCGTAAGGAAGAAAATAATAAGGCGTTCTCATTTTCTCCAGCACACGTGGCACTGTTGCTAAATTACCCTGGGACTTAAGGCATGCACGGCTTGCACCAACTTGTGTAACTGAATAGGCATTTGTTGCACTATGCACATCAAGCCCAGAATTTCTCAAGAGAAAGATGTGACTGCAGGTGACATCAACATCCTTAACCTTGCAGTCTCTGGTAATGTCTTGAGCAAGTTCCATGTGGCAGAGCAACATTACAGCTTGTACTTCAAACATTCACTTTCTTCTCATCCAGTAGAGTCTCACAGCAATATAATTCAAGTGACTGTAGACTGGATGGTGGCAGAAGAGCAGCTACAAGACATCAAGGAAAAACATCTTTTACATGAGAAAGTACTCATTTATTCTAGTGACTGTTGCATTCTCAGAGGTCAAAAAGCAAATATATGTCATGGGCCTGGTCAGTTAAGCTGAATTTATGCAAGAACATTTTCTGAAGCAGTCCTCACAACATGATCACCTTCAAGTGCTCCCAGAGCTTCATCCATCTCATCACAACTCTTCTTTGAGGTAAGGCAGGCTTTGCAACAGGAATGGAAAATGTAAGATTAGTTTCATCTTTGCTCTTTAGACACCAGGCTAGAATTTGCCACAAGCTCCCATAAGCAGCTGGTGGAACTGTATGTGTAACTTTATCTATCAAAACAGGACAATATAAATAGTCTTACAGTCAAATGTACTTACAATTAGCTTCTGGCCTTTTTCTGGACTTTTTAATCATATCCAGTCTTCTTAAAATAAGTTCTTGGTTAAATGCAGTACAGAATACCTCAAGTTCAAGTGCCTGGCCAAGTTCCAGGGCTCATATTTTTCTTGCTTCCTAGTTCTGATGTCCTGTCAGGGAGATGTGGCCTTGAAAAAAAAAGAAACAACCCACTGGGAACAGTTTCTGTGCCAGAGTCCCAGACTCTTGACCCAGTGGGTACGGCCAGAGTATACTGTGAAAACATCCTGCCCCTCAAGGCCAGAAAGGAACTCCAAGGCCAAGCCCCACGCAAGACAGCTTAAAGATACCTGTAGTCACCCTCCCTGCCTCTTTCTGTCTTCATTGAACACAAAGCAGCTTTTTGCAGGAACTTCCAGCAGTAAAAAGTCTTAGGAACAACTGCCTTCAAGCAGAATTTCTCCTAAAAAGAGACTTCTGCTCCTCATATAGATATTTTCACAAATAAAGGCTACTAAGTGATCAGAGAAATCAGGCAGAGAAGTTAAAAGGTTCAGAGGCAGAAAATTTTGTTACAAGTCAAGTCCAAGGATAACTGAAACCATGTTGTGGGAAGTAGGACAGCAAGAAGTTGTTAATAGAGGGATTTATACCTTTATTTTCTACAGGTGATTTCCCTACTCACTTCTGTAGCACGCTGAAGTGACATCCTTGGAGCAATATGTACATAATGGAGCAGATGGTCAGAGAACCAGTTCAGGGTTTAGCATAATTCTTGCAGGGAACACCCCAAGAGTGTACACACAATTATAGCAAAGTACTGAAAGTTAATTTCAGGACTTATACCTTATCTGAGGATGCTTTGAAATAACAACAGCTCAGTAATATGAAAATAAAACCCTTTTGGTGCAACTTAAAGTTTGAGGATGAAATGTGTATTACTTACATTTGGTTTTGCTGCTTTGACACTCACAGACACTAGGCCAATAAAAGGACAAATCAGCTCCCTGACATCAGCAGGGGAGAATAAATGAGATCTCTGCAGAATGTTTAGATAACTAAATGTATGCTTCAAAGTGTTTCTATCACAAAGTTCATCTCTAGCTCTAATAAGATGATTTTCTGACACTTAAAACACAAAACCAGTTCTGTGTTTTTACAAGAAACCCACCATTTCCTATTTTTACTACATCCTATTGCTATCAATAATGTGTAAGCATAAACACAGTTTGTCAAACTCACCCTGTATATTTCCCACTGAAGATAAAATAAAAGATGGCCTGGCTAACTGCCTCTTGTACAGAGTTTTCATCCCCACACTGTTAGTGCTGCTGCAGCTCTGACTGCCTGCATACAAGATCAGTCAGTCACCTGTGTGGAACAAACTACTTATCTCTAATGCCCATCCACTGCAGACACCAGGGTTCAGAAGATCAGGTGCCATCAAGGCTTCTCAAAGGACAGGAGGTGTCCTGAAGCAGCTCAGAGAGTGCCCTGACATTCATTCATCTTGGATCCTGCTGGTCTCACACCCAATGCAAACTTATCTTTCTATGGATGAGACTGCTGCCCCCACATCTGTCTGTAAGTGTAGGATTCTGCACTTCAGGTAACACAGAAACTTTGATGGATCACCCACCAGTCGTGGTGGTGTAGAGTAGAAGAGTTCACTTGGCCACATGAACTGTAAGCTTTTAACCAGAGTATTTCATAATGTTGCAACAGCTCTGAGAGAACTCCTTATCCAACTGGGAATTACCCTCTTGTTGGTATCTGATAACTATACCATGAATTTAAGCCTCCAGCACTGCCTTTCGGCCAGGGTATTCAATAAAAAGTCCTCTAAGTTCAGGAGGGCAGTCAGGGAAAAGAAAGCAAACCTATGCTGCATAAAAGAGAAGAGGAAAGACAAGAACCAAGTAAAATGATGAAATATTCTTAATTCCATATCAACTGCTGCATTTTTCTTTAAACACAGTGGAGAAATTTTATAGGAAAATTTCCAATATAAAAAGTGAACACTATTTAGATACAAAACAGGAGTTTTTTATTTAAAGCAAGAAAGTATAGATAAATAAATAAATAAATAAAATAAAAGCAAAGAAAAGAGGCAGACATGAGTCCAAAGGGAATTAAACGCTAATTACTTAAAATCTCTCTGGGCATAGATCACTGGTTTAACAGGTTAGAAAACAGTAATAGTTAACTTAATATCAAATTTTCACCAAGTTCTAAAACACTGAAAAAAAGCCCTAGAATGTGCTCTGTACCTAAATCTTCAACTCTAACTGTTCTGATCCCTTCACTTTGACAGAAACTCTTCAGTAATAGTCTTCAAGCAGACAAGACTTTGAAGAGCTGTAGATGTTGCAAAATTTTTTCAGGCTCCATAAAAGACAGCAAGAACCAGATTTTAATCCAATAAGCAGGTTTAAATCAATTTATTTTTTCAGGATTGGCTGGGAACTAAGAATACCTCTAGACTGCTAAATATAAAAGACACAGTGACAGAGTTTTGAATATTTGGTCTCTGCTCCTCTGCCGTAAGTCAGGGTTACCTTGCTCCATGGTCCTGTTTCGGACCACTCTAGTTAGCTCTCTCCAAGGCAACACCTAAGTGAGGTTCTGGCAATAGATCATTCCAGAGATCTCTTTCCAAGGCTGAAGAGAGGGGATTCCCTGATTCCCTCACACAGAGCTTTAGAAGCAGGCTTTGCTTCTTCAAACATGCACAAGTGTCTTCCTGCCATGCCCCAAGGCACAGTACATGCATAATTATGATCTAATAATTAAGTCATTAAGGATAATAATATTTTAAAAATCATGAAAAAGGGATAATTACTATTTAAAGCCAAATGAACATCACATGGAGCTTAGAGGAGATGTCTGGCCAAATGCTCCTTAGCCCAGATTCACACAAGCTGCTCTCAATCCTGATGGGCTGTCCTGAAGCACTCAGGACACACGTGTCTTGGCCTCAGGGAGAGGGCCTGTCCCTATTTTATCCCACATCATACAAATAGTCCAAGGGCCTACCTGAGGTTTATAAAATGTGTGCTATTAGGAAGGTTCTGGGCAGATCTGGATCTTCACTGGCCTTTGATACAAGCAATGTTACTGATGATACATCCCTGATTTTAATTATCTTCTGCTATTGAGGAACAAAAGCAAATACAGTAAACACATTTCAATAGATTATTATTTAGGAATATTTCTTCCAAGCTGGACTTCACAGTCAGAATATTTCACCCTACCACCATTATTCTGCCTACAATAAAGAACACAGCATAAGAGGAAGCAGAGCACAGCAAAAGATCAGATGAGACAGAGGGTGAGAGGATCCCATCCTGATGTAGATTCATGAAGAATCATAATGACTGACTGAGACTGTCTACCTTGCTTCACCAAAGAGACATTTTTTCCCTGTTACAGTCTCACAGATGATCCCCAAGCCTGGAAAAATAGGCCATACACAAGAGAAACTCATCTGGAGAACAGTTACCATGCTAAGTGTAACTACTGACCTATTAGTGTTGTCCTTTTGTCCTATTTTTGGGAAAAGGGACTTTGTTCGGGGCTAGTTATATTTTTAGAATTGCAAAAGACATTTGAAAGGAATGATCAGTCCAGGTGAAACTAATCCTGATGATGTCAAAGAAAAGGTCCCATTTACAATTCTAAATTCACTACTAAGGTAGAGGCTGAAGGATTGATGTGTATGATAAAAATCAAGAAAAATTTGATCAATTAATGAAAAACATGACCATTATGAAATATTTAGGAGCTTTCTGATCTAAAATACTGAGCGTGGGTTTGTAAATTTATGCTTCAAAACCTGAAAGGAGGTGTCAGGAAGGTGATGAACCCACAGTATGCTTATGGCAACAATGTCAGCAACTCTTTATCTTAAATTTTATGCAGAAGTGTCCTTCAGACTGCAATTATGAGGGCAGAAATACCTTGTCCTCAAACTGAGCAGTCATTGTCAGTCAATACATTGTGGTGAAGTTCAAGTTTTTGTTTAGCATCATCAGGATCTTTGAATAAAATAGACATTTAAATAAGAAAATAAATTACAGGAACCAGGCTCTATGTTCTTTCTAAACACTTCTGATTCTTTTTTTTTTTTTGCTCAGAAATATTTACGTTACTCTTATAATCTGTTTCAAATCCTTACAAGAGGGTTTTTTTTATTGAATACATTCAGATTCACTCTTCCTTAGTGCTGTCTGAAAGAAGGCTATTTTCTCTCTATTTTTAAGACAGATATGTGCAACCAGCCTTTTCCCAAACACTGGATCTAAAGGATGGCCCAAATTCTTTTGCTGTTGCATGTTGTTGCTTACTGTCACTCTGTCTCCATTTAAGCTTTAAATACCATTTTTCAAGGCCACATATATGATTTTTAATGTAGTAATCTGCAATTTGAATGTATCAACCGTGCCGTTTTCATAAAGGTCATATAAACTCCTTGGAGAATTTATTTTCTCCTGTCCTTTCTGAGAATTCTAAGTTGCATATCACTACTACCAGTTTGCCAAAATATTGAACTTCTGACTTTATATGAGATCATTTTTCCTTTCCTCACTTTTCAAAGGGATGGCTGGAAACAGCCATGTTGTCATATGAAAGATCATTTCAGATTACACATAAATGTAGTTTCTATGGCCTGTTACAGGACTGTCAATTGCTGGCTTCATGGTTAAATGACAGAGCTTTGTCTATAGTCCCAGACATTGAAGTCAGTGTATAAAAACGGGCAAAGCTAGCTAAATAAAGCTAGATTACACATGTAAAATGTGTTGCTATTTATACATAAATTGCTTACAAAAGATTTGCAGAGTAGCATCAAAGACAATCACATAAATGTTCACAGGCAATTTTTTTCATACATTATGAACATTGGGGTTTTTTGTAAATCAAAAAAGTTTCAAGAGACAAAATATATTTTACATGTCTTTCACTTATAAATGCAGCCAAATCAGATAAGAAATATTTTCCATTGCTAACCTGGGCCAAGAATGCTAACTAACAGCACAGTTCACAAGGGTCTCACTGAAAATAGCTGTTCTAAATATGTGGTTAGATTAGGCTGTCTAAACATTTGTAAGAGCTCAAGAAAAGCTATCTGGAAAGGCTATCTTTCATTTCTAATTGTAATATTTTTATAGAGTATGACTTTTATTGGCTACCACATTTAATCCCCATTCACTCCGCTTCCCTTCTTCTAGTACTGAGGATTAAGCAATAATTCCCATCTTGAGACACACAGACCAGATCAATTAAACTGTAGCACATATATTGAAATTTTGATTACTGCTTCATATTGTGGTTGGAAGTACTGAGCAGACTTACAAATTGCCCTAAATCTCTTAGCAAGTGAATTAGAACTCCAGACATGAACATGGAAAAACTGTGTCCCTGTGCTCTGATCATCCTATTCACCCGTTTACTACAAGCAGAGCAGAGAAGAGCTAAGCAGTCAGATGCTGCACTACAGCATCTAGGTCACTCTGCTGGATCGGGTACTGCCAGGGGAAGAGCTTTTCCCTCCAGGGTGCTCTCCGTGGGTGGCCCCTGCTTTCCCCAACAATGCGCAGGCATGCAGCCCCATGGAGATAAAAGGGGGGAGAGCAAGCACTAGGTCCTAAATCAGTTCCAGCAGGTGGGAAAACAGATCTGATAGATGACATTGAGCATGTAAATAATAATCTCATAACACAAAACTCTTCTGTGGGCATTTTTTTTTAAAGCATGGTGGTGTCAATAGTACTCAGACACTGAAGAGGAAATGAAAGCAGTAAGCTGTCAAAACACCAGCACGTTGTTCTGCTCAGCCACAGACTTTTGTTGGTTTTACTAAGTGCAGCATCTCACATACTTGCAAATCTTGTCATCTTGCCTTTTGCCACAAATCTTGTCATCTTGGTGTGCGCCAGAGTGCTGCTTTTGGAGTTGAACAGAAGCTTCGAGGAGAGTTGAATACAAATTTACCAACCATACACACTGCCAGGCATGGTGTGAATAAAGGGGATCGACACTGGAGTACAACAAGACACAAAAATCAAGTTTAATGTACAGAGTTTTAGGAAACAGATAGAAAGGACAACACTGAACTGAACTGAGGGGTTTCACAGACTCGGTCAGTGAGCTGTTTATTCACAGATGGGTCTGTGGCTAAAGTCTGTAAGCCTTAGGTACCGTTGTCATCTGAGGGATGGACAGCAAGAAGAGATTTAGAAGGATGTCTTTTCTCCTTGTTTCCAACGTCACAGACACAAATAAGGCAGTGTAACAGACTGGGAATATTCTCCATGTTGCCTTACAGCTCACTTGCAGTCAGCAAGGTAATTGTGGATAATGATTGACTTCCACAGGAGAGTTTAGCAGCTCCTTCAAAGGCAGTGCTAAGTGTACATTTGTGCATATGTGTCAGCCCTAGCAGAGAGCTGCAGCTCAGTGCTACTTCTCAGTTTTGTGCACCTATAACCTTGCACAAATGTGCTCTGAACAAGCACCAGAGTAAATATTAACACAGTCTTTCCAGCTTTGGCTGTGGGAGCCCAACAGTCCTGTGCCTTGAAATCTGAAGCCTAACTTGCCTCTGAAACTCCTTGCACTGAGCCAAATCACTCACTATTTAAGGGACCAGTCTATGACTGGATTCATTTCCTCTAACTTTGCATTTTTACAAACAAGTATATTGTTTATCAGACCAAGTACTTTGAAATGTGCTTTGAAATGTGGATGGTGTTCTAGGGAGCCTGTTTGCCTCCACTGACCTGGTAGCGAGTCCAGGGTGACTGGCTCAGGTGCTGGTGGATTCTGTCTTCACAGTCACAGGCAACTCCTTCGGTCGTTCAGCCGTGTAATAAAACTCCAGTGTTTTCCAGATGCATTTTTCTTCTGCCTCTCATATACTGCCTGGAAAATGTCAATTTCCTAGAAACTTTTTAAATTATTATACCACGAGCCAGTAACTTACCACTTGCAGAATTCAAGAGTTATCCAATCTGGGGCTGTTGCTTCATGCAAATTGAAATAATTTTGTCCTTCTTTCCTCAAGGTGAAATGAGGTCTTCCAAAATTTTCTGCAGGTCCCTTAGGCTTTCAAACATTCTGCTCATTTCTTAAATAACTTCTAATTAGTAAGAAATAACTCTTTATGCCTTAGTTGCTGTCCCGTAGCATTCAACTCTAGCAAAGGTTATCCTGTTAGATCAGTTTACCCCCTACTTTATTCAATCTCTTAGTTTTGGTATAACATTGTTTTCACCTTTGAAAGCTTCCCTCCATTATTACTACCACATTATTTATCAAGGTATACAGGCTGCAACAGAGATACCTTAAAAGTAAGGAAATGGCTTTTGTTCCGCATTGAACAATGCTGCACTACTCCTGAGAGAAATGATTACATTCAGTAGAAGGCATGGTTTACTATCTGAGATGCAGAGTAGTCTCACTGGAGCTGCCATTCCAAATATTACATACACATTTGTTAAACTCTAGTACTCTACAACTGGAGTATTTTTTCTAGTATCAGAACACTTTGAAAGTAGCTTCTTTTCAAATATTAATCAAAATCTTAAGTCGAGTGTCCTTTGCACATTTTCCCATGCTTTGCTCTACAATGCAGGTGAGTTAATATTGCAATCAAATTATAACTTTGCACTAAAAGGATTTTCGGTGCGCTGAATTTTCAGTAAGTACCACAGTGAGAAACATTAATATGTAAATAATGCATACACATTCACTAACTACTTAACAAGCCAACGAATAATCTAGTTCCATTGTGGATGGTATCAGGAATATTTGGATGGTATCAGGTGCAGTAAATCAGCTAACAGGAATCCCACTGTATTACACTGACCACAATTTCTACATTCCTTTCACTTGCCATGTGCAAGGAATCATTTTTCTTGGTGATCACCTCTGACAGCAGGGAGAGAGGTGTAGTCCTCAAGTACTGAAATTCTCAAAAATGTCATCTCATACATTTCACACCCCTATTTTTTCCATTCCATCCATTTTTTTTTATGCTTAGAATTCATCATTAATAAAAATGAAGGGTATACCTCAGTAATTTTTTTTTCTGCAGCTCATATACTTTTAAGGCTAGAAATACATAGGGAAACCTCCATGACCCTTTAAAAACTACCTATCTCCATCTGCAGTAAACTCTGAAATCAAGGCCTGATGCCTAAATAGCACTACAGACTCTCAATCTCTCATTTGTGAACATCTGTTGACACCGGGTCTAACGCACTCGTTTCATGCTTACCATACAAACTGACTTTGGATGCCACACAGTCTGCACCTGAAGCCAAACTGCAGACTTGGCTCAATACAGTTGGCTGATGCCATTCTCCAGAGCGACTGCAGAGTGCTACAGGAGCTCAGATCTCCAAGGATGATACAACCCCACAGCAGAATACTGCATCCTCCCAAAGGATTTATTCTTAGAAAGGTACTTCAGGATAAAGAAATATCTTCCAGCTTCTCTATCAGATGAACTGTTGATTGTGAAAACTGAAAGGACTTGACCCATTTGTTTTGCATGGTATTACCTAATTTTGCTTTTCTCTCACCTTGAGCAATGACAATATATCAGCCTTGTCTGGTTTGGCTTCTATTTGTGTTCTTATCTGCAATTCTGAATTATCATAACTTAACTGCAAACTATTATATTTTGGCTGCAAAGAGATGGGAAAATCATCCCACCATAATTTCTAAAATTTATGGGATCATGTTCAGTGCTTTTAAATGTTTAAAGTAATTATTTTTAAAGTCGCACAAATCCTGGAACTAAATTTTACGTTACATTGTTCACCAAAGAGTGCTTGTGGCAAATGGAACGCAAAATGCTTTCCTTCAATACATCATGTCCATCAAAATAAGCAACTTGCCAAAAGTAGTGATAAAACCCTTGGTGAAAAATTAGACCAAAGCTAACAAAAAACAGTAACCTTGCTGTGAAGCTGCAGTATAAAGCACATTGGGATGCCAATTCTTTTTAAGACATTTCAGCTAAAATAACTATAGTTTTAGCTATAATATACAAGAGAGTCTCATAAGAAATTGTCAGCTAAATCAAACCTTTTGGGCTTCATTAAGGTAAGACACTATACCAATTCTTACTCAGCATTTTTAAAGAAAATTATCTCTTGTGGATATGGTAATATGCAGAGACAGAAGAAACATAGGGTGACTCTTTTTAAAAAGATGACGCATAGCTACATGTTATTAAATTCAAAAACTCCATGACATTGAACTTACCTCAAGAACAACAGGTCAAAAGGGACTTGTTTTATGGCAACTAGTATACTACTCAGCTACTTCCACTTACTGCATTTGTGCATTCAGAGGGCTGGGTTAGAAACTCTGGCTTGATTAACAAATGTGCGTGGAGCTGTCATCATGCAAGAAGAGATAAGTAACTGTATTTGTGATTAAATTGATCTGCTAAATCAGAGTCACCATTTCCTAACTCATTCATGGTTTGAGGCCATTCATGGATCACCTTGTTACCCTAACCCTTTGCTAATTTAAAATGTTTGCTCACTAGGTTCCTGTTGCTTCACCATGATGCCATGACCATCTCCAGTCATTCTTCTAGCAATCCAGTGCCAAGATCTAGCATGCTGATTACAGTAATTGAATACAATCCTGACCACTCAACTACAGGCCTATTCATACGCACCTGTATGATGCATTTAATGTGTAATTAGGGGTGATTCACTAGGCCCAGCTTCCCATCTTCATTGCTCTTCTAATATGTAAGTAATTTGTAGCCTATGACCATAAAGACAAAAGAGTTCTTTGGACATGTTACATTCTTGGAGTGATTGACATTATTTTATTCCTCATCTGGCCTTTTTATTTGAAAGCAGATAACAACTATATTTTGTACTGCAAATGAAATTGATTTCTGGTGCAAACCAAATCCTCTGCCATAGATAGTAAGGAATTCCCTTTTATCCAGGTAGTAGGAAGAAATGTGTTACAAATATGAAAGAATGATGCAGTGCTGAGATTTTGCTAATCCTGAGGGCAACCACTGACTGCCGAGACTGGCGCATGCTGTGTGGGGAACTGCTCCCAAGAGGAAGGCTTATCAGATGGGTGCAGGCTGCAGGATGTGGCCTTGGGTATTCTCCAAGCCAGGCAAAATGTGCTGCTTTCAAACTCCCAGTCTGCCTTCTGCTGCTCTTGGGCTGTGCTGAAACATCTGTTTTCTATCAGACCAAAATCACTGACCAACTGTTTAACTCTTAGATGTGCTAGTTTAAAGGAATCATCCAGGTGATTAAAACAACTAGTTCCCTGAAAACTCATCTCTAATGGATGTGTGTCAACATTTATTCATTGTTTCCTTTCACTCCTACGTGAATTCTCTGATGTTGATGAAGTGCAGATTCCAAGTGACGTTTTCCCTCTGTTTCTAGGGCATCTGCAACACCCTGCCTTGTGGGGTCAGTAAGAGTGGAGTCCTACTGCTGCCTTCCTCAGCACAGGGCTCTTAACAGAGCCCCCATCCCTCCCATTTGCAGTGAGTTTGCATTACCACTTGAATAACTGTGAGCAATTTGCTTCTGTGAACTGACTGACACCATAGGTACACCCACATAGTAAAGTGTTCCCTAAAAAATGTAAAGATATTGTCTGCCATACACTGTTTGCATATATTCTTAGTACTTCAGACTGAAGTAAATAGATGTTGCAGTCCTACTCTGTTTCCCTTTCAAAGTCTGTCTGTAGTAGATTTACACACGAAAACATCTGATTACCATTAGCATCTGTAGTTAATCTTCCAGTTGCAGTCTGACAATTAAGAAACCTACAGAAGCCAAAAAATGAAGGAACAATGAAACAACACTCTTGAAATACCACATGAAAAATGGTACTCTTTGAGCTGTCTGTGTTTAAATCTAACTCCCAAGTGCCTACTCATTCATCTGTTCTCACATTAATAGTGGGTATGTATGAAGGCATCTGGAATGCCTCCTGACTTGCAAGTTTATATAGCTGACAACTATGCTTTTGCTTAATTTCTTTTTTTTTTTTAAGTCACACCAAGTGGAAGTGTTAAACTGATTAATCATCATAATTAAGCAGTTTTCATTCACTAAAGGCATCACAAGCCCACACTCTCACTTGAGATTGTTTTGAACCATCAAGTGCATGCTTTTCTATGAAGACAGTTTCTTCTCTCACCCAGTCCATCATCAGCTGAGACAAAGAAATTCAGTCTTGCTGGGGAGCTTTGACCTTTTGTAATCCAGAAAGCAATGAAAATCTTACAAGATCAGCTCTGGTGTTAATCTATAGTTACCCTTCCAAGGAAACAAGTTCTTTTCAAACAAGCCACCTCTAGATTATAAAAAGTATATCCTCCTATGCTCCAGTCCAGCACCTCAAAGTCACACTTAGTAGGCTGGGGTTACATCTTTCAATTCCTGTTGATTTTCTGTCAGTGGAATTTGAGCTGCTCTTGAGTGCTGTTTGAGATCAACAGAGATATTCCACACCCATACAGAGGAGCCCAGCTCCCATCACTGCGCTGCTCTGTCCTGAAAGCAGAATTTAGGAACAGGTAACTGCCTTTTTCAATGTGTTACCAAACACTCAGAATGTAGAACTCTGCAAAATTAACATGCTTTTCACCCTATAAAGGTGAAATACTTCATCTCATTATGAGCTACAACCAGTTCATTACAGTCTTCTTCTCCCACTTTCCCCCTGCCACAAAACCAATAACCTCCTTACCTATGAGAAAGCTGTGTGTGCTTGATTTCTTTGTCCACCTTGAAGCCCGGGTACTTGCATGTGGCTAAGGATAAAGCAAGCAGGGAAGGAAAATGTCGTTTATATATACTTAAAAGTTAGTCTGTAGTTTGTAAGATGTCTAGGGCCACTATTCAAAATCAGTTTCCTTTGTTCTTTGGAAGTCAGCTGCAATACCCTAGGTAAATGGAGTAGGAGTTGAGGAACATTTCTACATCTTTCACCCTGTGGTTGTAGCAATAGAAGCTGTAATGGCAGCTGTATAAACATACTGTGGAAACAGAGAAAAAATAATTGTAAATGGCAAAGTCAAAGTAGAAAACAGAAAGAAAAAGGGGAAATCTGGCTGAGGTTAGTATTCAATACGCTTCCTCAGGTACACTAAATAGAAATAATGTCCATTGTGAAGGAATGAGGTCATACACAGTAGCTGTGTCTTCTTTCTCCTTGACAGCTCCTGCACAACATCATTTTTCTCTGTATTCTTGAAGTATTTATATAACTATGAACTCTTCAGAAGACAACAGGGAATTTGAAACAAGAGAGAAATTAATAGTATGTATGAAGAAATGACTTGTTGCTATCACCATTGAGACAGTGAAGCAAATTAAGGGAAACCTAGAAAAATTAAAATTCTAGCCAATATTACACTTCACTGAAAATGTTACGTTTGTCTTTAGAGATTACTGGCAAACTAGAGGAATCACCACCCTTGGACTGATATTCACTGGCAAAAATGTTCAAAGTGTTATATCACAGTTTTATAACAAAAAAAATATTCTTTACAGAAATCAATAACAATTGTGAAATTTCATCCATTCAAGTGATATGACTAGAACTTGAATAAATAAATCAATTAAAATATCCATTAAGAATAGCAATGCAGGAAAATATTTTTTTCCAGTGCATGTTTACTTGGCTTCTCCTTATTTGGAAATATTTCTAGTTAAGAGGCAAATCCAGATGTACATAAGAAAAGCCTTTTATTTCCCTCCCTCTGCCAAATAAAAAGACAGCGTAAGCACATTGAAGTTAGACATTGATATTTTCCAAAATATACATCAGCCCTCCCCAAAAGAAAAGCAATGAGAATTCTTTGGAACTTCCTGCAGTATTGTATAAGAACTCCAAGGCACTCCTGCCTTCTCCTCTGCAGCTGAATGAAAGAAGCCCAGGCAGTTTTTGGGAGGGACCGTGGCATTATTAGTCCACTTGGCTGTAACGAACAGGGTTAGGAGGTCAACAGAAGACTGCCCAGGTTTAAATGCTGACAGACATTTCTCTGTCACCTTTTCCTCAGGGGAATGCTGCTGCACTTCATCTCTTTCTAATTCTTGTAGAGCTTTCTTCTTTTCAAACCTAACAATTTAGGGATTATTCCTGGAAATGCTGCTGAGATCATGTCCTTTTCTGAAGGCCTATTGATCTAATGTGCGAAGCAAAACCAAGAGCAAATCCCTGAGAGAAGTTGAAGTATCTTAATAGAGAATTAAATGTCTTAAGATTTTTAGGAGAAGGCTAGAAGTTACTCAAAGCTCAAGAAGCTTTTCAGGGAGCCCCCAAGGCACTGTTGTTTCATCCCCACGCTCTCCTGCCCTAAGTTTTCCTCGTAACTCCTCACAGACTACAGGAGGCTTCACAAGACAGTGTTCTGTCCATGGACAGCCACAATGAAACACAGATATTGAACAGAGCAGAAATGCCTGGACAGCAGTAAAGCAGGAGCACAGACTTCCTCTGTGCTCACAGAAACTATGCAAATACATCTTGCACAGTCACAGACATGACCTTTCCCAATCTCTGATGACTGATTTCAACTGCTGATACATCTGTTTGACAGGAAAGTCAGCTGTCAATAAGCAAACTAATTGGAGCTATGTGGGTGCCAGGCTGCACAGCAGTTACAGGAAATGTGCAAGAAATCATCTTTCAGCATCTGTGTTCCACCTAGACAGGATAGTTTGGACACTCTAACCACACAGTGGCAAATTCCTGAGCTAAGTTATGTGCTTGATATATCCGAGTTGCTTTGATTTGGTTTTTTCATCAACTATTTCATCAAATACTGAATTGATAATTTAATTAAAATTACAAAACCAAAATAGCATAGTACTTCTTGTAGATAATTTCTTGCAGAACTAGACTGGAGCATTCTTTATTTATACATATTGAACAAAAATGAAGTAAATTTAGTTTAAAATTCACAGTGGCAATGCTCTGTGAAACTTAGACTTAATCTAGTGCTGCAATCATAAATAAATGTATGCAATGCATTCCAGTGCTCTTAGGTAGGGTTTGTTATATTTCAAAATACGTAAACAAGTGCTTAATGTCTGTCTACTTTTTTCATTTAAATTTTACAAAAAGTGTCCGCAAAACCCAGAGATTTCAGAAATATTCTGGGATGATAAGATATTACTGAAAAATAACACAGTGCTAGTACATCATTGAAATAACAAAATGGCATATTAGACTCACCTGGCTCATTGAGTACATGAAGTTTGGATACAAATGGCAGGGAGAAATCATAGTTGAAACTTTGGAAAAAGACACTGGGAAAAAAAAACCTCAACGAAACAACACAAAACATTCCAATAGCTTGAATTGTCTGTCACCTTTGGCTGCCTTTCTGGCTGATGGAGAGAAACAGATTTCAAAGGGTTATTCATCTTACTTAAACAACAAAAACACATCGGTGAACATAATCCAAAAAATCTCTCACATACTTTAAGGAGCATCTATGGCAACCAGCTCTGCTGTACATGCTTTGCTATGGACTTCTAAAATTTGGGAAGATAAATACCATCCTAGTTTTACTGGATATGCTACATTTGAGCATAGTCTACATGTGTTTAAATGCAAGTTTGACAATGGAAATCATCAAAGGAAACAGGAAAAAAACCAAAGAGAAATGAGATTGAACATCTGCTTTACAGCACAGAATAGATCACAGAGTCTTTGAGGTTGGAAGGCACCTCTGAAGACTGCCTGAGCAGGGGCAGCTACAGCAGTGCTCAAGCCACATCCACTCAGGTTTCAAATAACTCCAAGGATGCAGACTCCAGCACGTCTCTGGGTAGCCTGTGCAGTTCATACAATGGTCAATCCCACTGCCCATGTCTCCAACAAAGATGCTGAATAGTGCCAGTCCCAGTGTGAAGGCATCACAGTACTGACCCCTGAGGAACACATCATCACTGCTTTCCACTTTGGCATCAAGACACTGACCACAACTCTCACTGGAGTGTGTCCATCCAGCAGTTTCCTTATCCACTGAGTGGTCCACCTATCAAATCCACAACTCCAGTTTTGAAGCAAGGATATCACGCACGACAGTTCCAAATACTCCAGGTAGATCATGTCGTTCATTCTTCCCTCTAACCACCTTGTCAGAGAAGGCCACCAAATTTGTCAGGCATGATTTGCTGTTAGTGAAGCCATGCTGGCTGTCACCAATCACCCCGTTTTCCATGTGTCCTAGCACAGCTTCCAGGAAAATCTGCTCTATGATCTTGCCAGGCTCCAAGGAGAGATTGACTTGCCTGTATTTCCCACATTTTATTACACACCCTAAGACTTAATTTTATGTGCAGACCAAGGAAAGACAGACTTACATTTTTTAAGAGTGAAAACACCAGAAGATTAGGCTGAAGTCTTACAGATCTCCTTTCATGCAAAGAGGTTTGTTTCCTTCTCCTGTGATTCACAGACTTCCCAGAACATTTATTTTGGGGGATAAGGGTGATAGATGGACTTTCCATTACTGAGCAGTTCCTCATTCTATCTTGGTCTTGGGTCACCATTCAAAACTGGAGAGTCTGCTGAGGAACTGAAGAGGCCACAGAGTACCCTGGGTTCAGGCAGATGGGGAGCTCCCTACCTCCTAATAAAGTGTTAAATAATGTTAAAAATTGAAGCTCTTTGATGTTCTTTTCCTTCCTGCAATTTTACCAATACAATCTCTGTCACCGCCACTGGATAGTACCCTAATTAAGAACTGAACCAGTTGAGGAACTGGCCTTTAGCAAGTAGTTTCACATTGTAACCAAATGCACTGTCTTAGAACAGAAAACATGCAAATTATAACTAAACTAAATTTATAACTTCTTTTTCTGAAATGAAGAACTTCCCATATTGTGCACCCTTCAAAGAGTTTCCATTCAGAAGTCTTTAATTTTATCACCCCTAACATTCTTTCTTTCCTTTCCTGGGTTTTATTTGTAAATGTGTTCTTAATTATAAGAAAAAAAACATTGCCACACAAAAGCTATGCAGCCTATTGAAATCACAGCTGCTCCAACAGGGAGGCACTGGAGTTTCTAGCACAAGTATGAGAGGCAGGAGTATGTATGTCCACACCAAATTCCCCTCCTGCAAATTAGAAATGATTTATGAACCTTTTTTAATATGTCCATTTTATTGCCAAAGTGAACCAAAATATAAAACATGAAATCAAGGAGAGGCTGAAACAGAGTGGGGTCTGCATACCAGAGCAGTTGTAAATTTTTCAACATGTGGCTTCAAATGTATCCATAAGTATTTTACAGCTATATTTTAAAGGTATTTTTATTTAATATTTTTCTTCAAGCTTACTCCATTTTTTAAATTTCTACAGAGTATTGTATCTAATTTCCTGGCCCAAGTATAATTTGCAACAAAGGTATGAAACACCATGTCTTAAGACACTATAAAAAATGAATTAGTCTTCCTCCCTGGATTTTTTTTTTTTTTTAATTCTAGTAATTCTTTCCTAACAGAACAAAGAATCCAAATAGTTTGCATACAGAATCTGTATTACAATCATAGATTCATACAATGGTTTGGGTTGGAAGACTCAGTTTTTCACAATTCCAGGAACACTATAAGATGTGCTTTGCATGGGGATCAGCCAAGATTTTGTCCAGCTTTTGCTTCTTAAAATGCTGTGTATTGGACATACCCACTCTGTGAACAGCTGTTCTGTGGGACTCACTCAGATCTAGTCAATGCACCTTCTAGAAAAATTGCTGTTTGTTAGTAAACTATAGGATGATAACTATCTGTGTTTTGTTTTTATTTATATATTGCAACATTAACTTTTTTTTACTCGACACCTTGCTTCACCTACCTTTGTTTTTCTGTTGCACATCTCATCCATTTAGTCTTTCCCCTTCTCCTCTTCTCTTTCCTTCACCATCAATGAATCATGACCCAAAGGTGCCATTCCACAACCATCCTCTCTTTTTAATTCCTCTCTGCTCTCTCCCCAAATCCTTTAATCTCAGGTCCAACTTTACTCCAGCAGCTTTGCGGTAGTTTACCATTTAGGTCCCTCAGGCATCCCACATGCCATGGTGCCATGACCTGTATAAATACAAACCAAAAGACTTCAAGTCCTAGAGATTTCAAGGATGATCTTTAAGAAAAAAATCAGCACAGATAAATGTGGGAGTAAGAGAACCAATAAGGCAGTCTGGTGATGATAGGCAGTGGGCTCAGCACAAACTCAAGTTATTACCAAGCTTGCTGTAGACAGCCTGCAAAGCTCGTTCTTATGGAGAGATTCAGAAATGCAGATTTCACTAAATGACTGCCAGACTTAAGAAACATAAATTTTTTAATGGGGCAGTAGATTGTATCTAAATATATAGCAAATATAAAAAGCAGTGTGGAGTGAAGGCAAAGATGGATAAGGCAACTCTTAGTTTTAGCCATGTTAATTTTTACTTTTCCTAAGACAGGTCTTTGTAACCATTTTGTTGCTATCATTTTCCTGTTGCTTTCTAGTTTCTACTCTTGCAACCGTTATCCTTTCTGCCCAGATCTGTCTTGGTATCTATCAGGTCAGTTGCATCTGAAAGATCAAAATCTCTTTTTGCATGTAGAACTCCCTTCAGCTAGACATAATTTCACACCAGTTCAAGATTCTTCCTATGTAGATACAAATGCAAAATAGTAGCCTCACCTTATAGACTGTTTCAGGCAGGGAACACATTTTTGAGATCCTATGAAGCACAGAAAAAACTGTGGACAGCTTAAAAAGCTTCTGCAATCAAGAAAACAACTGCCACTGAAGACAGTAATTAAGGGCTGCAAGCAGGATGGTAGGAAGAGTGAGAAGGAAAAAAATGATTTCATTTTTAAGAGCAATAGCAACCTCCAAGTCAATAATTTCCTGGCGGTTAATGACCAGACGGATTAAGATCTCCTCCAGATGGCCATTAACTGCCAGGAAATAGTCAACTCATTGGCCATTAGTGCTTAAAACACCATTAGGGTACTGCTCTCCATTAGTTATATTCACATGATGTTACTATTCACTAAGGATATGAATGCAGCAGAAACCCTTAGTTTTAATTGACAACAGAACAAAAATAGAGCTGAAATAGATGGATAGTTTAACTTAAGCAAGGCTGTACTGCTGCTGGAACTGTAAGAATGTGATGCTCATAGAAATCACTGTCAGCAGTGTAAGCTCCACACACTAATCCACTTCTCTCATGTCCTGAAGGGACCACCCCAAGGGGTGAAAGGTTAGTCTCCATGCCAAATCAACTAATGGTCTCCCTGCTAAGATGTCCAAAAAGTATGTGACTGTTGAGATTAGGTTACTTTACCAGTATTAGGAGGGCTAAGACAAAAATTCCAAGTGTAGAAAGCACAGCCGTTTCATTTGATGGTGTACACACACACACGTATGTTTCTTCCAAGTAATCTCCAAACACTGCAGTTTGCTATGGTTTATATATAGTTTACTATATAGACTATAATACACTATAGTTTATATATACTGTGTTATAGTTTATATGTAATTTACTACGATTTATGTACAATTTCCTCTAGAACTGTTGTTCACAGAATCATGTGCTGTGTATACATATAACTACTCTGGCTATTTACAGAGCTGTGTAGTCAGTTTAACTGGTGAACCCACAAAAAACTAGAGCCCTATTTATGATAAAATCTCCAAAGTTAAAGCAAAATTAATCTATCTTTGAAAATACTTTTTATGATTCTTTATATGTATGTGAACAAATGTATGAACATCTATGAACTGAAAAGGGAACCATTTGTGAAGTTACTAATTAATTATGGGAAACAACTGTTAATGTCCCTAGTTTAAGATAACTAAAGGGTAGCAGGATTAAGGGCATCTGTCTTCAAAAAACCCCAGGGAACGCACCTAGAGCTATTCTAGTTTTACTAGTTTTAACAACAGACACAAATATTCCTTAGTCATCAGCCAATCCTTTTCTGAAGAAGATAGTGGGAACAGTCTCACGATATCTTTGCCAAGTTTAGTTAGTATTTTTACAACACATTTTACATAAAGGGCATATTAAACCTTAACTTGGAAAGAGAAAGCTAGTGAAGAACTCATGGGATTTTCAGCAAAATAAAACACTTCTGATTGCTCATAAGGTGTTGATGCTACAAGGCTTTCCCCTACAACCTATAACTTTGATGCTGCAGCCAAGCTTAACTGTTTTAAGAGTTCTGCTACATAATATTGTCAGAGATAAAATTTATTATAACACTCAGCTATGCTCTAGAGGAGCTGCCACCAAAGTTTTCTTACCTGCACACCATGAATTGCATTTTCCCTGAGCTTACTATCCTGAATATGCTAAAATACATTCCTAACAGATGCACAGACAAGCTAAAAGTTTGGAGATGCCTTGATTGACAGGGTCAAAGCTGTCTTCTTGGAAAAGAGGAGGAGATTTTTTATTCATGTTTTCTTGTTTCCTCTATTGTTTTACTACAGTAGATTATATTTGTAATATATTTGCTGATGTCTTCCTAGAGAAGCGATGCAATTAATAATAAGCCAATGTATTAAAAAAACCAAACCAAACCAAACCAAACCAAAACAAAACCCAAACCAAAACAACCTGAACTAAACTAAACTAAACTAAACTAAACTAAACTAAACTAAACTAAACTAAACGTAACAAAATGAATATCCCAGAAATGCCAAAGATTCTTAGGTGCTTTCTGAAGCACAGAAAAACACAAGAAAGAAATTCCCCAAAAAGGAATCATTCTAAAAGTGCCTGAAAACAGATGGTTTTTGAAGAAGGAGTGAAGGAGTCTGTAGTAGTGCGAACATGTCTAAATTAGTAGTTCTGGACGCAACTACTGTAAGGTCTTAAAATAATCCATCATTTTACGAGGAATTGAAAGTGTGCACAAATAATTGGAGCTGGCAAGCAGGCTGGGCAGTCACTAAGTGTAATCTTAGCATTTTAACTTCTGTCAAGATGCCTCTCTTCACAGATGCCCTGAAAAAACCACAGTGTGGCCACAGCACACTCTTGTAGCCCAGCGGTGTATTAACACAGCATTTGGCTGAACTCACCAGTCCAGTGTGAACACTGCAATCCAGGTTGCCTCTTTCATAGGAAGCTGCCCCTCAGCACAAGAAAGAAAGTCAGGGATAACATTCTTGGAGCAAAATAAGTCAGCTGGAGAGGAAAATCTGTCTTTTATTCCAGGCACTCTTCTTTGGTGTGCTAATATCAAAATAATTTCTAATGAGCTCAGAACAGGCTTCTGGATGTCCTATATAGCAATGACTTATCGTGCCCAGATGTACAACACAAGCTTTCATTTAGCTACATTTTCTAGTGATTTGTATGCTTTTCTTCTGTTTGTGCCCTGCCAGGGCTGTTCTGGTGAGCAATCAGATGGTTTTCCTGCTACTTGATTACCTCACCCCATTTTTAGCAAACAGTGGTGCCTGCCAGTTACAGGGCACAGATGTCTTACAGAGTTCACTGCAAAGAATTAGAAAGCGCTCCTGTGTGCACAGGCAATAGCAATGCCAGAAACTTAATTTTTATAATGAGGCATCATGACTTAGTTTCCAACTTTTAACACACTAGACACAAAGCAGCCACGTTGTATCTGAATGTCACTTACCTGAGGCAGGCAGTGCACACAGAACATTCTCTTCATCTGCTGATGGTGAAATATCTACTGAAGTCAGAAGGGACAGAACTTCACCCCAAAATTTTTCTGATAAAGTAATTTGTATTATTAGAAATCATAATATTAAAAAAACAAACAACCCCCTAACCACAATACTTCCTTGATTGATTTTATTGACAATAATGTAAAATATTGATTTGTGTGTATGGTTGTTGTGTAACTGAGTATCCCTTTAAAAAAGCCTAGGTGAGGATATTTTACAAAATAGCAAGATGCAATGCAAGTGCACTAAGACGGTTGTTCTGAAGAGAGAACTGTGGACAGCAAATCAGGAGATCAATTTCCATATTCATCCTCTCTGCCAACTATCCGGTTGGGTAGACATTGCCTTATCTATTAACAGACCTAATAATTGGTGTAGTGTCCCTCATTTATCCCCTTTTTTGTGATTTTTCCAATCTTTTTTTTTTCATTACTTGCTGAAGATATGGGAAAGACAAACAAATGGTAAAAAAAAAGCAGAATGTTTCCTCCCTTTTTTGCTAGGGAATTAAAAAACCCAGGGAAAACATCCCAACCCTACCACATGGACCTACTACGTTTTTGCCAGAGGGCAGTAAATGTCAACACTGTAGTATATTTCCTGTTTTGAAAATGAACCAATTTCAGAACTATTAAATGTCCCAGCAGTGGTAGCCCCTTCCTGTCTGTTGTCTTTCTGTTGGGCAGATCTCTTAAATCACTCAGTGCTGCTGCCTGCTAGAGACTGAGTCCTGAACAAACGAAACTGCCCCTGCAGTCAGATTTCTGCAATAAGGCTGCACTTTGATCAGAGCCTTCCTTCTTTCCCCAAGGATGAGTTAACCTCATAAAAATGCATATCCTGCCCAAATGTTTGTTTGCTCTCATTTATTCCTTTCTTAATAGTACCAGCAAGATTGCTGAACAAACAAACTACTGAGCCTGGGTATAAATACCCATCCTCCAGTGGCCATTTGTCAGAGGTGGTCAGGGCCATCCCACAATTCATGCTCTAATTGTAGACTGGGCGGCTGCTGTTTTTCTTGCATTGGTTCAAAGACACCCATTGAGAACAAGCATCTGGCCCTGGAAAGGGAGCAGGGACATGAAATCTGAGCAGTATAAGCAGACACAAGTCTGAGGGGTTTTTTAAAACATACCTACAAATCCTTCTGTGCTCTACCCCAGTATATATAATAAAATTCTTACTGGGAGCAAAGTTATGAATGTAACCAGAACTGCCTATCAGGTTTTGTTTAACACCACCTGAATTTAGATCAGATAGTGCAGACTCCTGCCCTTATCTGTACCCCACTTATCAGCATCCAGGGGATTGCAGAGCAAGACAGGGAAGGGTCATGCATAAAAGAGATCGGTGACACATCACGGTCTTACTCTCTATTTTATAATAGAGTGCAATAGATGAAGTTGCATGGACCATGACCATCTGAGAGGTAGGCAGCCAAAGTGCTTTTCCTCAAAGTCAAAATAAATTATCTGGCAGACGGTACAGGAGACAGCCCCTAAATGTTCAACATACTGTAACTGCACACAGACACTGTCCCCTGATGAAAGACTGAGGCGTAATGCACTTTATCACTACCTTGGGGAAAAAAAGAAGGGCTCTAAAAGAAAAGATATAAGGTGAATGTAATGCAGCCAAGTTAATGCTATCTTTGCAGACTTGCCCACTATTATTTCTTCACTACTTTTAGCCCTAGAGGAACTCTATCACAGAACTTGTGCTTTCCTTGGTATTTAGGGGTTTAGATTTTCACTGGCTCTGTCAACAGTGCTGGTTTTCTGAGGTTTTTTTGGGGCTGAGTAAATAAAAGCAGGAGAAGTACCACCTTCATCCAACCACTGTCAACTGGAATGTGCTGCCAGCTTGATCACAAAGACCAAGAGGACTGAGCTGTTTCCACATCCA
The DNA here is from genome assembly GCA_013397175.1 of Platysteira castanea. Lineage (NCBI taxonomy): Eukaryota > Metazoa > Chordata > Aves > Passeriformes > Platysteira > Platysteira castanea. Next base: position 143,398 of record VYXC01002940.1, read on the forward strand.
CCCTTTCTAACAGTTCCCTTCCCACAGATAATGACAAACATCACAGCTGCAGAACAACGAGAAATGTGTGCTTAACCATCGTACCTAAGGGAACCAATAATAGAATAAAAGGCATCTGATTACAATGTTAGGAGTAGATATAGAAATGTTATTGTAATATGCATTGACCTTCTCTTTCCCCCATAAAAGTTAATCTTAAAGATAATAGACCCACAGAGCCATATATCTCTGCAAAACAAATCATAACGAAGGAGCTAGATAAGACTGCCTTACATCACACAGCAAGAGTGCCTGAAATGTGCTTATGTCACAGGTAAAGGGATGTTCAGTTTTAGGGAGTTATTAACTGGGGCTGGTTAGTTAATAAGCATTAATTCAGTCCTTTCACTGAGACCACAGCCTAAATTGCAGTGGCGTTTTCAACGATGAAAAATGCAAAAGGCTATGAGCCTTTGAGTTAAACCAACAATTATCTTCTGGCAATGAAAGACTCCCATGGCACTTGTGCTGAAAATCTGGCTTCATTCTGTTGGTAACAAATAGTTGACTCTTATCTTGATTTGCTGAATTCTTTATAAGCTTCAGTCTCTGTGGCCCCCAAAATATTGGCACAATAGTCAGAAAGCAGTTAAGACTTTGTTTTGGATGGACAAAACACCATCAGAAATTTGGCATTAATGGAAAAATCAAGCTGTCTACACTCTCACAGTAAGGCTACACAACCTGCAGTACTATCTGCAGAAGGGAAGGAGCTAGAGAAGGCAAAGTTTCTTTAAACTAACATTTAACAGTGTCCAACAAATCCATGAAGAATGTGAGTTCCCAAGCTTCACCTCTTGCTTTATTCATTGTCATGAGAAATATTTTAAAGTGTGTTCATGTGTGTTCATGTGTGGTGGCAACTGCAGCTCCAGTTCTGTGTCCGGGATCTGTGGAAGTGTGTAGGGAAACAGGTTTCCAGCCCTGTCTCACACTTCTTTGTGAAGAAGGAGGTGACAGCCAGGCCACGAACCATTCCCCAGAACAGGAAGAAGCATTTGAGGAGCACTTTGAAGTGACACCTGTAATACTGCCAACAGCTGTTCTTAATGTGGAAAGCGACCTGTAGAATGGTATGTATAAAAATGAGAGCCTGCCTTTCCTCTCTGTTCTGGCACAGCACAGGATAACACAGCTCCTCCTCTTTAGTAACATCAGGAAACAGCTTCTTTTGATCAAAAGCAGTCATATAAAATGCAGACATTTGCATCTAAACTGCTTCCTGAGGTCAACAGGCCTGATTCAGATTGAGCTAAAATGGAAATCTAAATTTAAAAGAAAATCCTTATCTTCTCCAGTGGCAGCTGAGACTTTCAAAATCAGGTGAAATAATTCCACTCACTGTGTTCTAAAAAAGTCATACAGCATCAAGGCCAGAGTCCTTCTATTCAACATCCATCTGTGGTCTTTGAAACTTCAGTTACACCCTTTTCTTTCCCTTTCTGTAAACATGTACTTGCTCCATCTGGCAAGGACAACCATAAATCTCCCTTGACCCTACTTGCTATTCTGGCATTTTTGCAGTAGTTCACACAGATGGGGTGTATTTAGACAAACAGCAGAAGGAAAACACTTCTGCACACATGTAAGTGGAAGTCTCATCTACAAACAGTATTTCTTCTATATTAGTCTGTAAATTCACGGTGCTGAACATCTTGAACTCAGCTGCACCTTCTGTCTTTCAGCACTGCCTTTACTGTCTCCTTATGACTGCTTTCAGCCAGAAATACAAGATTAGTGGAGGAAAAGAATGCAGCAAATACCACCATTACACCAATCTGCCTTACAAAATCTCACTTGCAAAATTAATGTGAGCCAGCTGGCATGAAACAGTCACACGGACTGAAAACCTCCATGTACGTAAGCAGAGGGTAATGATGAATACCTAAGCACAGAGGTCAAGGGAGACAGCTAATGGAAGATTTAGGCATCAATGTAAATCTGGTTTTATTTAAAGTATGCATTTACGATTGGGAAGACTAAGGGGATACCACATAAATGTCATTTTTAGATGTAATTAAGCCAGGAGGAATGCAAATCACCAGTAAGAAGGGAGAAATCCTGCAAAAGTCTTTCATCAAAAGCAGGGTGAGAAGTTTGTGAAACCATGTCTGGGAGAAACATATATCTTGGGGAAAGGAAGGAATCTGAAACACTGATGCATAGAGGGAGACAGTAAGAAGAGGGAGACACAGTGACAGTGGTGCTGAATGGCACAAATGGGTAATAAGAATAGCAGAGTAGAGAGCCCTTCCTATTACAGTGTGACACCCAAGATGACACAAGATGCAATTTGGAGTTCCATGTGCAGAGGTCTCCACACACATCCCCTGGTGTGCTCACTGGGACACTGCTGGGCACCAAGGGGCTGGGAGAAGCAGGCAAGACAAGGAGGTGGTGGATTCTCCAGGTTCCTCTGGAAAATGATCTGTGTATGCTGTGTAAACTACTCCATGGACACAGCTGAAGGCAGAGACAGGTTTTTAGCATCCACAGAAGCAGAGCCTCTTTCAGCTTTGTGAACTTTGAGACTGTATTTCACAGGATTTTCAAAGCCATAAAAATGCACAGAACCATCTGAGAAGTAAGACTGCACCCGAGGCTCCTGTTAGAAATTGTCAGTGTTAGAGATAAAAATCAATCATTAAAGCCTTTTACACTCCCCATTAAATTGTTCTCATCACTATTTTCATTAGTGAGAAACTGCTTCTTATAGCAGTTGGGGATCTATGAAATAGCTGGATGCATACAATCAATAATTTCTCAGGAATTTGTTGGAAGTGGAGACAGAAGAAATGAGGGGCTGAGTTCAGACAGACATCTGGATTTTGCACTGCTCTAATCTCTGCATACGAGATGAGCTCTCCTTTCTGATTTACTGCGCCAATGGCCTGGCAAAGAACAGGATGCTAACAGGAACATCACAGGAGCATTACATACTCATATGTATGAGAAAAAAGACTCAAATCTTCTGCCCTGAACTCTTTCAGGGATCTTTTTAAATAGACGTATGTGTAGAGACATAGGGAAAGGGAATTATTAAATCAATCAGTCCAGCATCTATCCAATTGCTCAGAATCATTTTTTCATGTAGTAACAATCATTAGGCACTCCAGAGGAAACATAATAAACCTCGCATCAGACAGATTAAGTGTTTCTCTCTTCTGTCAGAGACTGTCTAAAACTCAGAGGGATATGGTTTAATAGCATTCTGATATTTTATTTTTTTAAAAAATAAATAATCACCACACTCCTGGAAGTTTATTAACTCTGTAATTCTGTCAAACAGTTTATGAATCTTGTTAAATTCTCAACATAACAACCTCCTGCAGTCTGAGTTCCAAGGCCTAAATACATTTTTGGTCAAAAAAAGTGCATTAGCTTACATCAGTCTTCAATTTGAAAACTTCAGATCTGCACTGAATGGCCCCTTCTTATCTCTTAACATCAGAAAACCAAGTGCCCCTGGATCTAGAGAAGTGACATACTCTGTTTAAATTGGTTCCCACTATTTGCTCACTTCTAGTAGCTCTCTATATGATTTGATAATCCTCTCTATATAAAAAAATCCTTGATTACTTTTCATTTTTATCTTTCTTCAGTTCAAACAGAATGAGGCATTACCTGTGGTACTAAAAACGAAACAAAAAATTCTACTCGCAAATTCCTTTTACAAAAAAATATGTAGCAATATAGATAAAAATCATCATCAATTAATTTCCATTTTAAACACAATGGGGTTTTGTGTCCCAAGCTACTGCCCTAAACATAGACCATTCAGGGACATGACCAGCAGTTGGAATTTCTCTTCTCTCAGAAGAGGTTTTGGCAGGCAAGCACTCATCTGTCTAGCCCTCTGGATGTAGCAATGGACCCTGATCCTGCAATTTGTCCTTTTAGCTGCCATTTGTCTATTCCCACAATGAGGTGATCATTACATACTCACTACATCTTTACCAGAAGACATTCAGTTGTCTATAATTTTAATCCTGGTTAGTTGTTTTTTTCTCCTTAAAAGAGAGAAGACATGAAAAGACTTGGTTTTTAAGACTGAAGCCAGTGACAGCAAAACCTTTTTTTCTTTTTTTGCAAAAGTACAGACATGGATTGGAAGTACTTCTTGAGGGACATTCAGTCTATTCCTGAAATCCTGGTCTTTTCTGAATTTCGCCCTTGGTTGAGTCTTCCGTGGTTAAAGGAGTCCTCCCTTTTCATCTACCAATAACACAGATAAAATCAAATACTTTCCTAACCTGCTTGTTTATTTCTAAAGGCACCATTATTGCAAGAAATTCCATCACAGCATTTCCTATGATCTGCATATCTGCAAGCCTGAGACTCATTAAATACCCAGCTGAGGTTTTAAATTTAAGAGCCTTGTAACTCCAGCCATTCTACCCAGACAATAAAGAATGAGGAACTTCTTGGTGTTATCAAGGCTGCACAGCAGTTGGGAGGTGCCTCCTTACCTTAACTGAGAAAGGCTATGATGGCTATAGACACTGCTAAATAGAGGTAGTAAGGAGCTAAGGTCGGAATGAATGCAGGCTTATTCTTTATTTTACAACGTGTTCAGAGAACCTCTCAAGCTCCTTCCCTTAGAAGTAATCTAGCATCTACTTCCATATTGCATCTCTTAAAAGCAGGGCTGGCTTCTGCTGCTTTAGTGGCATAACCCAGCTGCAAACTCATATTTGTTAAAGCATCAGACTTGCAGCAGAGATATTCCATCAACTCTAAAATTCCTAAATAAGCTGCCATCAGGTAATTATTCTCTTTGGGATACAAGAAAAAAATTGGTGTGATATTGGTAAACCAGGACATAATTTCCAATCAAAAGGTAAGGATCTTCATATCTAGCAATTCATTTGTACAGGTAGGAATTTCTAGTTGCAGTGTCTTCTACTTGCAAAATGATTTGTGTCTTAAAAGTACTTCTCCTAAGCAAATTAATTGAAAGGCATGATCTCTGTGCTGTGAAGCAATGCTCTACAATCTAGTTTCTGTTTTTAGTCATGGCACTTACATGGTGTTGACTTGGTATGAAACAACTGGACTTCACAATTAAGGGGTGTGTTGGGACAGCATCCACAAGTAATAGAAGGAGGTCTACAGAACAAATAGAAAAATACAGCAACACTTTGTGAAAGATGACTCAGGAGACACCTTATTCATAACATGAATGCCTCTGCTGGTATTCATAGCACTTCCTTTAAAGCTGCCCCACAAAAATCCCTTCTATCATCCCTAGTGCTCTTGATGTCAAGTGAAAAAAACTTGTGCACTTTTTCCTCTGTATGCACTCTCATTATCCATCTTAGACTACTTGAAGAGGAAGGAATATCCTGTCCAAGCTACAGAGTGCAGCAAAAAAATTGGATCCCTTCCGATCCACAGTCTACAGTAACTAGTTCATATCAGCCTACCAAAAACAAATTAGAAGAGCCAAAAAAAGCTAAACATTCCTGAAATGACTGATGCTTTTTCTTCTCTTCATTTATCTGCCTGAAATTACAGATGGAACCCATCACCACCCACTTCCTCAGTTAGGAAATGGTTCCTCTGTACATTTTGTACTGCTCCTCAGATGGTCTGGGTGCATTTATCTAGACAGTTATCAGTGAATTCTGTCCCTGCTGCAAAAGAGTCAAATGTAAGCCAGCTATGGAGCAGATGTCTTATGGATAAAGCCACGGATATCCAGTGAAAAATAGATTACCTGAGCCTGACCACAGCATCAAACTGCACAGCACAGCTCCCCTGCTCCAGGCCTGAACCAGCTCATACATCCTATGGAAAGGGAATCCCACATCACTCTGAAAACACGGAGTAGATGTGCCCTTTTATAAAATTTTTTTGTCAACAGAGACCTGCTGGATAATTTGGTGCCCTGTTACTTAGATGTATGCAGGTTTTTTCTTTCTATACCATTTATTTTCTTTCAACACTGCATTACTTACCCCAGCCTAATGTTAGCCTCCAAAAAACTGCATCAGGCCTATTTTTTTTTACATAAAAGGTTTTGCTGCCTTACTTTCTGTAAGGATAGTGAAGAAAGAGAAGCACCTGGACAGATAGTTTATCTGGTCTGAAGAATGTGTAAAATAGAGAGAGAATCTTCTTTTTCTATCAATTACTCAGCAATCTCCAGATGCTCAACCAGTTTCTGTAGAACTCTAAAAGCTTTGCGGGAAACATACAAAACCAACAAGCTTTCTGACTGAATAAAATTACAGCCTGGAGATACCATTTGTTTGAAAAATACCCCATCTATCCTCCCTGAACTGGAGGCAGAACAGTAAGACACAGGCAGTGATTTAGGGCACTCAAAGTTATCACAGACAGCTTCGTCTTCATGCAGCGGGAAGGAGGAAAACAAAAGGATTTATTAGCGGGTATAATGTGATAAGCACATTTCCTTACACATGCTGTTATTTTGCACAGATCCTCTCTCTAATTCTGCAGGCTCTCTCCTCTAAAGCCACTGCCTGCATGGGCACCCAGACTGAACTCCCCTTGGGCTGGAGACTGCAGACATGTGCCTCAGACAGAGACGCTTGCACACCCTTGACTTGCTGCAGAGCTGCTGGGATAAAAGGAGGGGATGAATGCAGAGGCCAAGGTCAGGGCTGAAGATGAGAGTAGGAGGGTGGAGCAGGAACGTGGATGTTGAAGTCAGGTTAAAGCCGGCAACCCTCCCTGAAGACAGTTTTGTCCATAGAAAGAATCAGGAACAGTATTTTTGGTAGATATTCATGAGTGTTTTATTTCTCTGACCACATGGCAGCCAGGAGAGACACAGACCAGCCACATGGCAGCCAGGTCAGGCACGGACTGACCACCAAAGACCCAGGAATCATGGGACAACCACAGTTTTTGGGGCGGGGAAAACCTATAACCAATAAAAAACAGGGTAACATCAGCCTGGAAACCCCGCAGACCGTGTTTCAACTCCCAGGGCCCACCTCCCAGGGGGGCACCTCCACATCTCACTCTTTTGTTTCAAATACAAAGGTTCCTCTC
>VYXC01002940.1:151632-307844 GCA_013397175.1 Platysteira castanea
CAGGGAATTCTTACTCACTGATTCCTTGTGGATCTTCTCAGAATTTTCGCTGGTCTTCTCAAGCTGTCTCCAGAGGTTCAGGGAAGCATTAAGATGTCTGCATTTTCTTCACCATCTGTTGAAGTCAGGTAATGCCTGCACCCTCCCTGAAGACAGCTTTGTCCATAGAAAGAATCAGGAACAATATTTTTGGTGCATATTAATGGATGTTTTATTTCTCTGACCACATAGCAGCCAGGAGAGACACAGACCAGCCACATGGCAGCAGCATTAAGATGTCTGCATTTTCTTCACCATCTGTTGAAGTCAGGTAATGCCTGCACCCTCCCTGAAGACAGCTTTGTCCATAGAAAGAATCAGGAACAATATTTTTGGTGCATATTAATGGATGTTTTATTTCTCTGACCACATAGCAGCCAGGAGAGACACAGACCAGCCACATGGCAGCCAGGCCAGGCACAGACTCTGCTCCAAAGACCCTGGAATCATGGGAGAACCACAGTTTTCGGGGCGGGGAAAACACCTATAACCAATAAGGAACAGGATAACATCAGGGAGCCTGGAAACCCCGTGTAACCATGCCTCAACTCCCAGGGCCCTTCCCCCAGGGGGGCACCTGCACACATCGGCACTGGCAAGCTGTCCTGAAATATTTGTTTTCCCTTCCCAACTTTTCCTCAAGAATATATCCTTCTGGTACACAGCAAAGACAAAAACTCATTCTTCTTTGGCAAGACACATTTCTGTAGATCACAAAGGCATTCCTTCATACCTAAACCTTGTACCTGAAGAAAGTGACTTTTCTGTCTAGATGTGTGCAATCAATCCCTAATAACACATTGCATTCTAATCCCAAACTTATGACTGAAAATAAGCATCTTGACTCATTCACATTCAAAACCTCTTTCCCAAAAGACAGGAAAGATTGAATTCTTTGTTTTAATTGCTCAGAAACAGCAAGTAAAAAAAGGAAAAAAGCACTTTTTATTGTGTTTCCTTTCTTTCGGCAAAAGGCACACTTTGCTGCAAGAAAGCTGCTAGGATAGGAAATTACATAAGCAGGTGAACTTAAAAGATTTTTTCTATTTGCCGTTATTTAAAATTTTTCCATTTCATACTACCCTAGTACACTACTGAAATCTTTCCAAGACAAGTTCCTATTTGACTAGACATTTGGAAAAAAATGTGTGGGTTTTTTTCTTTTCAACTTCTAACAAGAAGCATGTAAGGTTGCTATCTTCCTGATGCATATAACTTTCATTACTATGAGTTACAAGTACGTATTAAGAAACAAAACTTCTCCTAGCTACAGTGGAAGGGTATTTATACTTATGAAATATATTTAGTGCATACATCTTAAGTACATTGAAGATCTTCTAATCTGGGTGCTAATACAAGTCTTCACACTGTCTATAATCAGCCTTTATACATCTCAAGGAAAGAAAAACATGTAAGGAAACCTCAAGTGTTTGACACCAGGTGGTTGTGTCACCTTCCAGAGGGGCTTTTACAGGTGGGATAAATGGGCCAACAGAAACTTCATGAAGTTCAACCAGGGAAAGTGCAAAGTCCTGCATCCAGAAAGGATTAACCCTGAGGCAAAAATGTGTGGACATGACACAGCAACAGGTGCTTGCAGCCTGGAAAGCCAACCACATCCAGGGCTGCAGCAAAAGCAGCAGGTCAAGAGAGGGGATTCTCCCCCTCTACACCACTCTTGTAAGACCTCACCTGGAGCACTGCATCCAGCACTCTGGGATCATCAATCAGTCACTGAATTTTAGAAGACAGGACCATAGGAGTAGAGAAATGCCACAAAACATTTTGCAGTGTAAGAGAAACTCACAACAAAATACTAAAACACAAAGTATAGTGTGGTGACATAGGGAGAAAACTCAAAGTGTTAAAGGCATCATAAATACTCTATGCTCCTTCAACTGTAGAGAGCACGTTAAAGGAAGCAGGTGGAGAAAAATATATACTAGAATTGCATTTGATGCAACAAATATAGCTGAGGCTTTCACCTGATTTCAATGTAAATTTAGGTATACAATCACTTCATATCTATTATCTATTGATTTTTCTTGTTTGGAATGGTGCATGGAAAAATACCAGTGAAATGTTAATGAGATTTAGCAGTTTCAGAAAACATGACAATTCACTGCTGGTGGACCTTTAAGGAGCTCAAACCTAAAGATTTTCAGTAAAGCAAGGCGTGTTGAGAATTCATCTGGAATGTAAATGTGCTACATTTGTGAGGGCAGAATACAGTACTTTGGCTGACTTCGACAGCTGGTTGCAACATGCCAGGGAGACATGGTAACAAAGACCTGCAGTATTTTTAGGCTGCAATATCATCAATTCCCATGAGGCAGATGGAGCCTTTTAAATATCAAGTGCTCCTTTCTGTCAAGATTCCCTTACCTGTAAAAAGCTTAGCTTCAGTTTGGTCACATGTCCAGTGAAATTTTCATAAGCCATAAAACCTCTAATGGTAAAGTAACCTTGAAGAACAAGGGATACAGATTGACTCAGTGGTGCTACTTACATTCAGAATGATCACAAACTCAAATACTTTACACTAAGAATAAAAATACATATTTTAATAGAAAAGGCAGGGTATAAAAGAAATAGTCTATTCCTTTGCAGAAAACAGCTGAAGTCAATTTGTGTGGTTTTCTCTACCTAATGTGAAGAGTTACACTTTTGGGGTTTGCTTTCTTTATTCCTCTCATTTCCTCATTTCTTTTCCTTTTATTAAGCCTTTCCACGTTTTCTGCCTTCTTATTCTCACATCTTTAAACTTTCCTCTTTCTTTTTGTTTTGTTTTGTTTCTAGGACAGGAGAAAGAGGGGAAGAAATTAGCAAGGACCTTAAAAGCTGCACACAGTTTTTGTTACAAGGTTAATGCAAAACCCGCACATTTTCCTGAGACTGTCCTCAATGAGGAAAGCAGAAGGAGAAGTACCACAGCACAAGCCATGGTCAATTTTTCCTGCAACAGCATATTGAAGACAGCACTGCCAAGACATCTGCAGAGGAGTGTGCAGATCTGGCTGTTCCTACAAGCACATAATACTCATTCTGAGGTTTTCAAAGAACTGCAAATTAAATCTGAGCAAACCAGCTGCTGAACTTGCTGGTTAGCTGAGTTGTAACTGCTGAGGCAAAGAATACCTTCACTGGCCCAACATCTCTGGGCCCCAGCTGGTTTCAGCTGCCAGCTGGGCATAGGCTCACACATCTCTCCATCTGCTTTTGCTCACCTCAGATGAGGCCCAACATGCAAAGCTACAAAATGGTGCTGTGCTATCTTCTCTCTGGCTCAGCTTCAAAAAAAGGAGTTGCAGTTTGAGCAAAACTTTGGTCGAATGAGTTACAGATCTGGGACAATACGGACAAAAATTGAGAAAGTCCATGACTATAATTAAATGGGAGAGGAGGGGATCAGAAGTCAAATATAAAGGAGCATATATGGACACCTAGAATCACTCAGAATAAAGAGCCAGTTAAACCAAATATAATCTCCCAAGCAGAAGCTGACACAGTTGTTTACAAAAAGCCTCTGTCCACTCTGTCCACTCCAAGTGAAAGCCTCAGCACAGCTCATCCAAAACACTTACAAACCACAAGTCAGGCCTCCAGGAATTGTGCTGCTCTAATAAATATATGTGCATTTTTAGATGCTGCATACTGTGTCCAATTATTTTTCCAGGAACCTCTTATCTTCAGTGTGTAAGTGAACAGTTCAATAGTCACTACAAAAGGGAAGCAGCAAAACAGTCCCTACTCTCCATAGGAGGAAAGCTTCAGCTATCACACCTAATTTCCCCACACCAGGCAGGTGGGTGTTTTAGCCGACCTCTCCTGTCTCCTCTACTCTCATCTGTTCTATTTCATGGGCCTTCTCATGCTCCCTCTACACACTTGTATTACACCATCCCTCTCACACTGCATCCCACCGATCACATCTCCACAACAAGATTTTCTTTATTGTTTTTCCTTATTTTGTTGTTCTGTTTCAGTTTTTTTCAAATAGGTTGCAAGCACCTTTAAATGAGTAAAAAAATGACAGCCATCCTGCCATTCTGACTCCACTGAAAGTGATGGAAATATGCAGTTATTTTGAATGTGGAAATAAAAACTGAGATGGAGGTCAAGAATAAGGAAATTACATGTAAACTGGGGACATGTCTCAGTATCACTGGACTAAATTCAGATACATGTCACAGAGAAGAATAATGATATGCTCACTGCTCACTTATGGCACGAGTGAATTTGGTCCAGAATAATTTTGGTTTTTTATTTATGAAGATGAAGAAAAGTTCTTTCAAAAATATTAAAAAGCAGTTTCTGCAAGTTGTCTGCAAAATGATCACAACCTCGACAAAAACATCTGTGTTTTTACAGACATGCATTTGTTTATGTGCTACAATGTAGCAATATTTTGTACAGCTATTATTTCATTTCAGCATTTGCATAAAAAGGTTGCTGAAAGTCAAGTTTTAAGGACAGTCAATCCATCTCCAGAATTACATATACATTAATATTTTTACTCAACTTATGTATAAGGTTATAGTAAAACCCTCCTTCCTTTTTATCAAAGAGCTTCAACTTGAATTACTTCTAACATTTATCCTGGACATATAAAAAGTTATTTTAAAGTATAACTCAATTGCAGGAGTGATGCTAGCATTTTTAACTCTCTAAAGTTAGATTTTGTGGTTTATGGTGTTTGTATTACAAAATTCATCAAGTGAAATGTAATTTTTTCAGGATATGTATATTTTACATAGAACTTGGTAATTTCCATCTAATCCTTCTCCTGTTTTCAGTACACACCACTACTGTAACTTGAATTATGTAGTAAGACCTAAAAGCAGTGTTTCAAAACAAAAAAATCTGTGTTTATCATCTCCCGGTTAAAACAATGCTTTTCATTATGAATTGTACTCTGTAATATTGCATCTTTATTCAATGCTACCCTAGTAATCTAACAGCAGCATTTCTTCAATGATTTTCCACCTCTTTTCCATCTGAATTTTGGATGCCTTTTCTTGTCCATTTTGTATAAAAATTTATTTGCCCTTAAATTTACTGAGACGTAGTTAGTATGTGCTTCCTTTGATGTTTAAATGATTTAGTCACCAGTTGTCAACTAAAAGCAGCATTTTATTATGTCTCCCAAGGCACAAAGAGAGCTATTCTTTTACTTATGCATGAAACTTTGCAGTGGAAAAAGTCAGCAGTGTTACATCACTACAAAACTGATGTTGTATCAGGCACTTGAATGGCCACACACAAAAGTTCTGTGGGTAGATCTGTGACAAGTACTTTTGTACAGATTTTGTTTCACTCTTTCAATCTGTTACATGAAAAGGTTCAACTAAAGCTCCTTTAGACTTTGCTGCAACCCCTTTACACAGATTTTTCTTTAAAATATCTAGCTTGATTTTTAACTAAAGCTAACTATGCACATCTAGAGATGTGCATAAATTCCAAAGCAGGAGTTGCCAGGTGTCTGAACTATGGGAACAGGCGATGCAGTTACCCTTGGGTCACCTCCTTAAGGTGAGTTTCAGAGAGCTGCCGCTGGCAGAGAGGCTGCTCAGCCAAGTGTGAGCTACAGAAGCCCGGAAAAAGACAACTCTCATGCCTCTGAGCAGGTGACCCTGAATCTCTTGCTGAAATGAGATACTACTAAGATAAGGCAGCAGAGAAAAGATCCAACAGTAAGAGGCAAACATTACCTTTCTTTTGCAGAGGCACTCAGAAGTTTATAAGGGTGACATCAAGCACCCATTGCTCCTCCACAAGTATTAGCTCTGCAGAAGGGTTACTCATGGCTGTGCTTAGGCACTTTAAAATGCAATGCACAACTAGTACAATTTGCAGATGCATTAGTCACCACTTACTCTTGTTAGCAAAGCATCTGCCAAGTTTAAAGCAAGTGCTATATGAAGATCATCAGATAGAGCAAATTCTTCACCCTGAAACAGTGCTTGGTTTTAACCATAGCATTTACTGCAATGAATGAGCTTAACCTCCAAAGGGAGACTGCTATTCATTAAATAGTTGAATAAAGTTTTACACAAATTCTGTTACATAATAGCCAAATCAGATACAGACATCGGATAACAGTGTCTCAGCAACTCAGAATGCTCTGCCCACAAGATTTATAGATCTAACCAGACCCTCATTGTCTGCCTTGGAGATTCTCCCATATTAAAAAAGGTGGAAAAGGAGGAATAAAAACCACTTCAACAGTAACTTAAAAATTAAGAGTGTTTTTGCCAATGGAAAATATTTGTTTGGGGCAGTGTCAAGGAGGAAAAAAAAGAAACCCTAAGTCTTTTAACATAATTTGAAACCAGATCCTCCTCAGAGGAATGGAAAAAGAAAAAAAAAAAGAAATCTGTTGTCCCGAGGCAAGGGATGAAGACACACTGCAGTATTTCCAACTAAAGGTCGCTGCTCCCATGACCATCCTCCTACAAATACATACTGCTGCTCTGAAACAACACAAGGCTCTGGGCACAAATGAAGCGAGACTAATTCCGTTAGATTTGTTTTCCTGCAGAAGAATCCAATCAATGAGTCTCACACTAATACTGCTCTGACTGTATTTGCTTTTAGAAAGCGTGGCTGGGGCGTGGAGGCAAAGAGCAGGAGCCAGCAGGATTAGAGAGTCTGCTGTGATCGGTAACAGCAGGAAGGCCTCGCCACCTCGGGATGGGGTTTTGAGCAGGACAGAGGAGGACATCTCCTCCTTTCTCAGATTCTTATTTCTAACACTGCATCAAAATTCCCAGCCCTTATCATGAAAATGCACCTTCTTTTTAGCACATAGCAATGAGTTTATGGCAAAGACCAGAGTTATGTTAGTACAACTGAGAGGGTTGCAGGAACAGGAAAGAGCAGCCAGGAGATGAGAAAGGGCAAAAACTTCTTGTCTCCAAAGAAAACACACTGCAGAGCACCCTCCTGAGAGCTTGGCTGGCTTCAGCCAGGCTCCTGGCTCTCCAGAACTACTTCCCAGGCCTTGGCCCAGCACATCTGCTCCCTCTCAGCATCAGCTGCATTTGCCATAGTAATATGAATTTCACAATACTGTTTTCTGGTTGCCCTTCTGCTCTGGTGTAAAGAAAAATACCCCTACATTAAAAAACAAACCAAAAAAGCATTTGTGCTATGAAAGACAAGTTTGATAATGTGAACCCTGATGACTCAACACATCTAGAAGCAAAAACGCTGCATGAAATCAATCATTTGTTAATGGGCTGATTTCACATCTTTGTGGACCGACTCAGAAGCACAAAGTTCTATACCTGCAATATACCCATGTAAATTTGACTAGGTAGGACACAGGGTTGCTTTCCCCTAATCTGTACATGGTTTCTCCCAAAGATAATCAACTAGACCCTGTCTATATAATGTGAAAGCAACTCAAAATAGAGGTGGTTTTCTCTCTATACACACACACGTGCCCATAACAAAGCAAAAGATTATGGAATTAAAAGGGAGGCCATTGGCTTTATCTACTCCCCGGCAGAATAAGCAGATTAATGACGTGTGAGAACACCTGCTCTTCTTTGCCATGCCCTGCCACCAGCAGTGTCGGAAGCAGTGTCATGACATGTGGTGAGCTACCACAAGAGCTTGCTCTTGCCAGCTGCACACTCCCTGCTGCCTTGTTTGTGCCAGCTTTTATGTTGTTCTTCAGAGTTCTCTGTGAGCCAGTGTAACTTTCGCAATGCACAGAAAGAGCCTGGCAGTAACCGATGACACTTCTGTTGTTGTAGTGAGTCAAAACAGTGCAGCAGAAGGTGAGCCACTAACCAACAGCCTCTGCCAAGGAGAAAGCAGTCTGAGTGACCCTGCAGAGATCATTTTGTCCTTTACTTCAGCTTCCTTTTTCTGAAATGAGGGTCATTTAGAAAACAGCCTGCCATTAGAAATGGTGTTTTTGTCCTGAATGTTCACCAGTTGTTTTGGCCAGGCTTGTTTTTGTTTTCTCATGTTTTCAGCTTCCTGCAGTTCACCAGAAGCCAGTTACTTGTTAATTGGAGGCTAAGCAGGAAGAGGTAAGCAGCCTCTTCCTATCACTGTGCCCACTGTCTGTGACTATCAGGGAGCAACTCCAGCACACAAGGCTCTGGCCAGTATTGCACAGCATCTGCGCTAGGGCCATATCAGCATCTCCTCTGGGGCCATATCACCCTCTGCACAGCTGGCTGAAGCTCTTCTGACACAGAACTACTTCTCTGCTGTGTAAACTTGCACAAGGTTTGGGCACAACATTACTTCAGGAGATGGGGAGTCTGAGAACCAGCTCAGCATTCCCAGACAGCTGAAATTTAGTGCCTTGGTCTGGATTTTGAACACAAGTAAATTTTACTTACATGTTGCTTAGGTCTCATACAGATGTTCCCTCTAGAACCAGCACTTTTACAAAGACAAATTTAAACCACTTTGGATCTTTGGAAGTGGGATAGGTATGTGAAAAAAGTGGGAATCCAGCTCCTGGCCTTGCACTCAAACACTTTTCTCAAGGTCCCCTGGTTTAAACTGGAAGCCTGATATGCTAAGAAACTCCTCATTTGAAACCACCATTTCCTGCAAAAGATGAAACCTTTCAGATTCTAGGAAGTATTATCAGTCTTTAGCAGCTACAACCAAGGCTTTCTCCACTGATGCTCTTTGCGTTTTCAGGACACATATGCACCAGGAAGTGCTGATGTCAGTCAATAGCAAAGGCTGCTCTCTCCATAGAATCTTGTTTTCATCTCCTAAGTGAAAACATTCCTTTTAAGTGAAATCTGTAAATTTCAGATGCAGAGGTATCAGATAGCTCACATTTTTGTTATATAAGAACTACAATTTGACCAATCATTTATAAGTTATTCGAATGATAAGAAGAGATCACACAATTGTACTATAGTTAAAAATAAAATCAAGAAACTATTTCTAGATTTTTTTTTTTTGCTATTATCTCTCTGAATCTTGAGATTTAACATTTAGCCTTACTGCAGCCCTTCACATAAAGCAGACATATCTACATAACTGTAGAATAACTACAGTTGTCTTGGATACAAAGAACGCATGGCCTGATACATTAGTGACTGGCCCCTTGCTCGATCTATCTTTCACAGTTTCAGTGCTCTGAGTCATAAGGCTTATATTCGACTCAGAACAGGTCATAAAAGTTGCTTTCATTTTAAGTACTAATTCCATGTACTTCAGCATTTTGATTGGAACATGTGCAAGGCAGCATATGGCAGGAATTCTTCCAAAGGACAAATTTACAAATGCAAACATTTCGTTTTCACAAAGCCATTATTCAACTCAGTCTCAACTCTCAAACACAATTCAAGTTCAAATAAGCCAGCTAGTTGGATGTTGCACTTTCTTTCAAACCTCACCAACAACAATTGTGCAGCACTACGCAGTTTTCATTTGTGTGAGATTCAGCACATTTTCTTCTTTCAACTTCATATAGGTTTGTGCCTGCTGAACCTCATTTAGAAATTCATTTTAACTGGAGAATTGCTTCCTAAATTTGCTGCACAGATCATGAAAGCTAAACCTCTTACATTACATAAATACATAGGGAGGGCTTGAGTATGAGGAATACTCATCAAATCATCAACACCAACAAATGACCACAAATAAACAAGAAGGGAGAGTTAAATCTGGTTCTTTTAAAACATTTATAATCCTCTGTGAAATATTTGGCAGCCTTTTGAGAAAGGACATTGATGTAGTCCAGGGAGAGTCAATGAGAATGATAAAATTTGATTGTTAACATGCACAGAAAGTCAGGAAATACATGAATACCATAAATTGAAGTCAAGCTTTTAAACTCTTCAACTGGTGTTTCATAAAGGAATGAAGCAAAACCAGCGGTATCACTCCAGGAACACGACAGTGTGTTTTGCAGAGCAATAACAGAGCAACAATGGAGCTCCTTGCTGTGGTTTTAGGAATAAGAGTTCTGTTGGCCTACTCTATGGTTGTATAATACCTCACCTAGCACTGAGAAACCCTAAGCCCAACTCCAAGCTCTCTGAGCATTTTTACTTAGATGTCAGCATTCCCTTATTTATACAGGTTACACCAGTGTCCTGTCTGCGCTAAGTTCACATCCAAAGATTCAATTCAGTAAGCAGGGAGCACATCCAAGACCTTCAATTACTTTGTCATTTCACACAGTTTAAAGATGAAGAAAACACAGGTAAGTTAAAGAACACACTAAGATTTTTTTCTTCCTCTAGGAAGTGGTGCTGTTGTGCACATATACTGCCATCCTAACACAAGGGTACATACACCCCAGGAAGAGTGTATGTGTCCACAGTGAGTGTTTTTCCTGTGCCCTGAATCATGTCTGAGGATGCATCGTATTTCCTCTCCTCCCCCTTTTCTCTCCTCACTCTGAGCCTTATTTGATGGCATTAGTTTTACTTCAAAGGGACTTCAGATTGAAAATAACCATATATTACTCTAGACTCCTTGCTATTGCTGGGTCCTGGTGTCGGAGCTCTGACATTACCAGGCTGATGACAAAAAAACCTTTTGAAATTCCAGCACCCTCAGGGCAAAGAGCTCCCTACTTCAGCATTCAGTTAAGTGTTAAGACCCAACAGACTCTACAAGCTTCATGATGAAGATAGACTGAAATGTTCTGTTCTTCCCCATTTCACCTTCATTTCTGGCCACCAGACAGCCTCTGCTGCTGTAAATCTCCACCAATTCATTTAACTGACTGAATTTTAAAGCCCCACCTTGTCTGCTAAACTCAGTAATCACTAGACACTAAGAGGAACAGGAGCTGTCATTTTTTTTTTCAGAATGAGAGTGTGAAAAAGAGATAAGAAAGACATTAAGATGACTGAGGACACCCTCGCACTGAGCAGGGAAGTATGGCACAAAGGTCCGCAAACTATCACGTAATAAATGAGTTCCAGAACAAGCAGCAATGTCACTACATCAGAACTTCATTATTCGTGAGCTAATTACTCTTGCCAAGAAGCACCATGTTAATACAGCTATGGTATTTCCAAGATGCAAGATTCCTGGGTTTGTGACTAAATCAAAACAAAATTCATTTCTGTTAATACAAAACTTAAAAAGTAGTGATTTTTACAAAAGATTACATTAAAAACCCTAGACACAATCCTCTTAAGCTTGTCATTGTAGACATTTTCTGTAATACACAAGGCTAAACTCATTAGGACACAGAAACAGATCCGAAATCTCTCTAATATCCCCCATAGCAGTCTTGGCAGCTTTGCAGAAGACTGCAGCTCACTCTCTTACTCTGTTTCACTGTGAGTAAAAGTTTGAACTAAAGCTTTGATTCCTGCTCTGAGCAAAGGAGGACAACCACTGCATTCATTCTTTCCCACCAGTTCCAGTACCAAGACTACTGGCCACAGAGAAAGAGACTGACACTGCAATGGTGATTAACAAATTCTTTGTGGAGGTTTTGGTTTCATCTCTGAATCCAGTACACATTTCACAGAAACAAAGACCAGAAGAAACCACCCTGAATTCCCTGCACCCTACAGCAAAACAAGCTCCACAGGACCACGTTTCAAATTCTCTCCCAAACCTGGCAAAGAAATAACTCAAGAAAAGGTGCTCTTTTTTCTCCCACTCTTCAAAACAAATACTCTGACCACTCTGTTACAAGGGTGGACTTATAACACTAAGTCCTTTAAAATTTGTTTCTGAATTAATTTTAAACAAGTTTCATCAAATTAACCCCACTACCACCATTAATCCATCAAATACCACTTCTGTCAGATCATATTGTTCCCCTCAAATATTCATACAATTATGTTCTACATCATCATATTAAGCACCTTCTAACTGCTTGGTTTGGACCTGCCTCTTTGTCCTTTAATTAGGAGCAACAGCATTTCAATACTATAAATCCACCATTAAAAAGATAAATCAGCTTTCACTCCAAGCACTCAGCTAAATTTTTTAAACTGACAGTAATCCTAAAGCCCTCAGGTGCGAGTAGTTACCAGTTTATAAAAAAAACATTTACATTACATGTCTGCTCATTTCTGTGAGTTCCTTCCAAGATTAAGGTAATGTATCCATATAAGCTGGCAAGAGCTTGGGAAAACCTCTCAGCTCCAACATTCACTTGTGTTGGATGTACCTGAACATGGTACATTGTGATAATTCGCTCACTTTATCATCCACACCTGTTTACTGGGGTAAATATTTCTTAACCAGCACTCTTTTGCATCAACAGAAATAGTCTGTCTTGTCGCAGTGGTTTTGATATAGTCATGGCTTCTCTCAGAGTACAGTAACACCAACAGCAGAACAAATCAACAAAAAAATTAGATGGAGCCTAATCATCTCTAACAACCATTTCTGTTCACTCGAAGACAATCACACACAGGGTGCAGCCTGCTCCCTGCCTCTGTGTTTCCCAGGGACTCCCCAGACACACACCAGGAGTGAGATATGGGCTAAACAGGTAAGCAGCAAGGTCTCAAATGCCTTCTCTCCTTAGAGTTCCAAGTTCAGGTCCCGCTGGTGACTGGTGATGCCCCTTTCTGAGGATCAGCCTGTAATGACCCTGCTGTGTTGGAGGACGACGTCTTGCATTCACTCGACACTTGTGTACATGAAACTGAAACTGCTTGCATATAAAGCACTTAAAGGTGCTGTTTAGCTGTTCCTTAACCTGTCACATGGCCTTCCTGTCAGGAAAGGAGATCCAGGGAAGGCCACCATTAAGCTGCAGAAGAACCCTGTGCCAGGAAGGGCTACCAGAATAGAGCAGTGTTACCGGCTTGGGCACACAGGCACAGGAGACACCTTTAATACAAAATTGTCCAAAAAATAAACTTTTTTTAAAAACTATGATTACTTACCCTCTCTGAAGTAGAACTAGTTCTTACTGAGCCCCTTTTCTCTTAATCAATATGGTTTTTTAGCAGTTACTCCAGCATGAAGCAGCCCTTAGAGCCCCTGCAGACTGGTACTGCTGTTGAGCCGTGCCACCTTCTGGCTCTCCTGAGAAACACAGGCTGGCTGGGAATCACCTCCGGAGTCCCGAACTCCCGCGGGAAAGGATGGCCCTGTATATGTCTGAGCTGTTTCCATCCCCACTCTGGACAATTTCAATAATAGCTCTTCACACAGTGAAGTATTTTTTCCTTATATGAAGACAGAATTTCCCAAGACAACTTGTCTGCTGCCTCTTGCCCTGTCCTTGTGCATCTTTGTGAAGAGCATTTCCACCTTCTCCAGAAATACCTCTTAAGGTATTTGATATTCAATATTTGATTAATTTAATATTTGAAGAACGGAACTGGTTCCCCTCAAAACTTCTTCTTCTCTTCTCTTCTCTTCTCTTCTCTTCTCTTCTCTTCTCTTCTCTTCTCTTCTCTTCTCTCTTCTCTTCTCCAATCCTCTGGTTTTTGTGACTTTTCAAAAGGGGTAACATATCTTTGCAATGACACAAGCGAGTTCTCAACACTCTGAAATACACCCAAGCAGGTCCTACAGATCTTTTTCTTATATATTTACCTCTAATTTGTACAGACATTCCACAGTCAACTTGATACTACTATTGGTGTGTGCTGTTCCAGCCCTGCTCTTTAGCACAGAGCCAATGCTGGTGGCTACACACGTACACAGGTCTGTCAGAAATACCTTATTTAAAAACCTTGATAGGGCAATTCCAGGGCACTTCATGGTTTGCTTAATCTTCTGCTACGGAAACTAGGCAAGTATGTAAAAATAATCTATTCTCATTAATGTTAAAATGAGCTTTCAAGTTTCTGTAAAAATATTTAAGTGACCTGAAGGTGATTTAAAAAAAATCCTTACAATGATTTTTGGTTTCAACCTTATGGTCATTTGACACCTGTTACTTTGATTGCTTGGCAATAGTATGAAAATATTATTTCATACCTGATATATACAAATCTATATAAATTACATTGTTAGCTTTACTTGTCTAGGTGACTGCTTAAGAAATATTGCAAAACCTCAGTGATTTAAAGATAGGTTAAGAGGATAACAGATATGTTAAGTCCATCCTGCTTTCAGGGGGAGCTTGGGTCACAAAAGCAGTAGAATAGTGCTCATATGAGAGTACCAGACTGCTCGTTTAAGGGACACAGCCGTGATTCCTAAATGTCTGTAATGCAGGTCTGGCCCTCAGCTGCAGCTTTGCGCCACCAAACACAGGACTGATGAGACCTTCAAACAAGAAAATAGATTCTCACCTGTTCCTGAAAGAGATACTGTTTGCACAGTGTCAGCAACAATCAAAAGCAGCCACAGAACAGTCCAGTTTGAAAGAGACTTTCAGGGGTCGTGGAATTCAACGTCCTCCTCAAAGCACAGGTCCAGCTGTGGGCAACTGCACCGTGACACGAGCAAGGAGGACTGCAATGGGTCACCTTGTGGAGTAATACCCCATTTCACACAGAACTCATCCGGCACATTGTAAACAAATGGCTAATCCTAAACCACAGTAAATTAAATGCATATTTAAACACACTTCAGTGATCATTTTTAAAGGGATTTGAGGCTGGATCCCACTAATACCCCTTCATAAGTAATTAATTACTGTGGCATGTCCCCACAAAGTACTTTAGGTTTTATATCCTGTATACATAAGTTTCATCCCTCAGCAACTTTTTAATTGCACAGAACAAAAGACTGATGGAATAAGAGAGCTTCGGGGGCAGGAGGAGAGATGAGTTTGCTATATGGAGTGAAATTAGACTGCCACTTAACATACAAACCAGTAAGTATAATACTGCAAAGACTTTTCATGTCTTGTCATGTGAGCAAAAATACATAATACCCTTTTTACTGAAAAGTGAGGGCTGAAATGCAGGACAATTAAAACACCATTTAAAATATGTTCTAAAACTTGAGGGCAGAAAATATTAAGATTATTAGGACTATTTTCCACGTATACTTGAATTGTCTTTTTCACTGGTTTCCATTACACCAGGATCAGGAACCTGTTCCATCCTTTAGCCTAAATATGATTTGCTAAAATGAATACCAAGAGCATGCATTATAGATATCTATATTTAAATACTGTGTTTTGATGGAAATATGTTCAAATCTTTTATGTTTACATTTTTATCATAAAATAAATTGCTTGCCTCATTTCAGATAGCTTTTCATGCAGTTTATGTTAGAATCACCTTAATCATAAATTATAAACACCAAGGTAGTGTTTTGCAGCTGGTTTCATTAACTAAAATGTACTTCAGTTGTGGTGGACTGAAAAATGTCAGTTTATCAAAACAATCAAACTTAAAAATTTTATGTCTCATCAGGAAGATGAATAGAATTTGTAAGTGACAAGAGATTATTGGCTTTGCAGGTCTATCCACAACTTGGAAGTCATAGAATTAGTAGCTCTTGCCCTCTACATCTACTTCATTTGGAACTGAAAAGAAAATTTGTGTTATTCCAAATTCTGTATTGTTTCAGAGCTCTGAATAAACAGCTCAGTTAGATGAAATAGTTCACCTGAAATGAAGGAAAAAGCTCTCTCTGAACCTGCATGAAAAAAATGCGTTAAAAATAAAATGTGTAATAAAAATTAAAAAATATCTCTAAAAAGTGAAACAAAAAATATGAAAGTATAAAAAAGTATAAAAGGTATGAACAAAGTGGTCTTTGGCCATCTTTAGCACAGGCAATGCCATCATATCTTGCTGCAGTGTCTTTACACCAGCAGGCCTGCTCCTGGGGCAGGGTGCAGGGAGATGATGGAGTTTTTTCTCAAGGCTGTCCGAGTAGCAGAATGGGAGCACTCCAGCTCAGACAGCTTCCCCCGACACACGCCCACCACCTGCCCTGCCTGACACCTCTCCTGCCTCCCTCGACCCCCCCTCCTGCCCTGCCCACTGCCCAGCCCAGGGCTGCGTTACCTCCCGAGCCCAGCCCAAGCCCCCGCTCAGGGCTGCTCAAGGCCCTGCCTGGGCCCTGCTGAGCCCCTCTCTGCTGCGGGCAGCTGCTCCCGTCCCTCCCTGTTCCTCTGCCCCATCTCCCCCATCCTGCCCTGCTCCCGCTGCCCAGCCTGCCCCCAGGTCTGTCCCTATCCCTGCCCTGTCCCAGCCCACTCACCCCACCACCCTGCCCTGGTTCCTCGACATCCACACAGCCCCTTCCCAGCCCACCCCTGCTGCCTGGTGGTGAGAGTATAGAGCCAAGCCACCATGACAAGCACTTCACAACCAGTTTGTTTACTTCATCTGGGTGGAGGATATGTTTCTATGTGTTTGCAAGTCAGGAGCTCCACTTTGCCAGCATTTCTGAGCTTCCAACATGGCTATTTCTCCAGCCATAGATTAGTCCGATTTTTCTCCAAGCTTCCCCTGTCACGACTGCTGTCCCTTTCCATCTTAGTTTTCCAGCTGCTCACTCTCCTGACCAGGAGGCAAGCAGCCAGAGCACCCTTCATTACAACCTACCATCAGAAAATGCTTATAGGCAGCCACGATATCCAAACCACTGTGCCAGAGAAGGAAACAGAAGCAGCAGCTAGAGAATGCTAAGGAAAGTCCCTCTAACCTCCAGCATGTCCTAGGCAGTTCTGCCAGTTTCCAGGAGTTGGCTTGATGATTCTTGTGTGTTCCTTCCAACTCAGGATATTCTCTGATTTTATGACTCCATTAAACTGT
Source organism: Platysteira castanea (assembly GCA_013397175.1). NCBI lineage: Eukaryota > Metazoa > Chordata > Aves > Passeriformes > Platysteira > Platysteira castanea. The sequence continues at coordinate 168,321 of VYXC01002940.1, forward strand.
CTCACAACAACCCTCTTTCTGAAGGACAGGGAAAGTTTCCAAGCCCTGCTTCTGAGATCTGTTGGGGGAACAAACCTTTTATATTTGTCCCTGTGTTACGGAAAGCGAAGCAAATGCAACTCTCCTTAGTACAAGTACAATTTCAAGTTTGGAAAAATAATCAGAGATCCTTAGATCTTTCATGTTTCTTCAAATCATATAGAACAAACATTTACAGCTGGTTCCACATGGCTTTTTATTTTCTTCTAAGGAGAAATTAGATTTCACAGCTGAAGGAATTGAGCTACATCCAGAAAAAAGGGAGGTTATCATACCTTGCAGAAATTTGTACACAGCACAAACCACTCTTTGCACTTTCTGCCCTGAAGAATCATCCATCCCTTCAGCACAACCATGCAAGCACGAACTGACTCAGCACAAAAGACCCTGCTCACAGAGGAAGGGCAGCCTGCTCAGGGAAAAGGCAGTGCAACACAGACATATTTTATTCCTGGACCTGTAACCTCGTTTTGAAAAAAAAAAAAAGGATAAAAAAAGAGAGAGAAAGAAACAGCTGAACATTTCATCTGGCATAATTCCCTCTGTTGTGATTTCTTTTCTACAAGGAAAAAACAAGATCATTGTGCAGTGGATCTGGACAGGAAATAGTTTCGTTTCACTGTCAAGATTTTTTTTAGAGATTGAAATGGTTCTCTTTCTTGAATTGTAATGACAAGTCAAAATCTGGGTAACGTTTTTTAAACTTCAGCCAGAGCAATCCAGTAATGAAGTGGCTTATAGATGCTGCAATGTAAGCAGCTGCTCCTTCAAAGGCTGAATACTCAGCATGCTGTTTCAGAGAAACAAGGGATGTATAGGCTTTTTTGAGTCTTTTAGGTGTTTCTTTTAACCTGTACCTGTAACCTTTTATTTCACCCTTGGAACTAGGTCATGTGCTTGCCACAGGCGCACAGCCAAAGAGGCAGAAGGTGTGCTTTTAGATCACAGGGTGATCCAGTGTGTCATTTACTATGCAAAGCCATATCCAGACACCAAGTATCTACACTGAACAGAATATTTTTTTTTCAGCTAATTACCTTGGAATGAAGAGCATGTGTCTTTTATCATGAAAATAAAATTTTAACTATTATATTTAACTGTACTTATAGTTTTATTACATAAATATAGTTAATGAATCTTGTAGAATTTTACTAGCTATTTCATAACTTGTATTTAATATATTTAACATCTCTCCCTGCATTTCAATACTGTTTATTAGCAAATAAGTGTTGCAAGGTACAGTTTAAAGAACATAAGGTTCTAACATTTAAGTGAAATTACCTATTATGGTAAATCCTTTTGTATCTATTCATTTCTTGGCATGGTTCTGTCAAACCCAGAGGTTGTTTTGCTAGTGTTTCTACAAGTAATAATGGAAGAACTTGGCCTATTTTCTAAGCCCCACTAAGTGTAGGTTGTAGTCATTCCATGGCTTCAGCTGATGCTGTCTGAGCTCTCGGTGGTCACAGTGTTAGAGCTGATGTGGATTAGGCACCTGGTCTCACATGAGCAATGTTATCAGTCCTGGCAGTTCAGGCAATTGATCTGATTAATTCAAGCACCAGTAGGTTAAGAAGTTTTGTAAAGATCACACAGCGACAACCCCAGGAAAAGGACCTGCAGATAGTGCTTTAAGATAAAGTAGCTGAAGTTCCATCTCCCCCATCCTTTTTCCTGGCCTGCTGCACCCCTGTGATCCCCATGAACTTCAGTGGGAATGACAAGGTTTTTTACATTTTCTATCAAACTTAATATTTTAATTGCAGTGACAGCTTCTCTAAGCGATGATGAACTGACTTGTAACTTTATACTAGTTACTCCTGCAGTCAGTCAGGGCAAGTACCTGGCCCATAATGCCTGAGAAATTTCCTGGAGTGGTGTGGCTATTCCTCCTTTGCCCACATATAAAACATATAGAGGACAGTGATCATATATTCATTATTACAGTTTCTATAGTTGGTTTTTCTATGTTAATAGTGGTAATTAAACTGTAGTAATAAAAAGCGTTAATTAATAATGGCAATAAAAGTGATGTTAATTGTGATGTTATTTTAGGGAAATATAATGGAGAAGAAAACAATTCTAGAAGAACTTTTAAAGGAGTTACAACAGAAGTGAAATATCACCAAATAATTACAAGAAAAGGTTCTTTGTTCTGACAAAATCAAACACTTCTTATTATGAATATGACAAAGGCATATGAAATACATTTTTAAAATAAGCTATTTTAAGATTTTCCAGTGCCGCTCTCATTTTCTTCTTTGAAACTTGGTTAGATATTATGTGTTAGAACAACAGGTGTACTTTGTTTTAAGTTGAATTATAGGGTATCAAATCCTAGTTTCATTTCAGGAAAACACTTATCTGCAGGCTCAAGAGGGTTTATATCCAAAACAATCCCTACAGTTGCGCTTACCATTGAGCATCTGTTTGTGTCCTTCCAAGGAGGACTTAAGCAAGTAATTAACATTGACATATGTTTACACACTGCCTTGGATAGGGATGTTTTCCTTGTTGAGGCTTTGCTCTCAACCAATGTAAATAACTGGCTTCAGAATTTACCTGTGTGGGGCATAATTAGTGCAGAATCTCATCCCTCAGCTGCACAAAGCAGATGGTAAACTATCGTTGTTTCCTAAGGAATGACTGTATATCACAAAAGGGTGGCTTTTCACTCAAAAGATCTCCCATTGGGAATATATGTTCCAGGCAACTTATTTTAATTTTTTTGCTCCTTTTCATACACTTGAACTCCTGCTGTGAGTTACATACCATTACAAAACTGCAGGGAAGCTCATTGAGAATAAACTCCATTACCTTACCAAAAGTATGAATGCCACAGGTAGGCTTTGGTCTTGCACTTACGGTGTTTTCCCCTTAATTCTTCCTTTTTTTCCTCCTCTTCCCCCCTTCTGCCCTGTACTCCTGCAGCTGAAGCAGATGCTTTCTCAGATGTCGGGCTGAGTCTTGTAAATCTTGTAACTGATTTAGAAAGGAATTTGATCCATATATTAGATGCAGGTAGGGCATCAAGGAGATTTTTTACTACCTTTCTCTTAAAATTTGACAAACCTGAAGCTATGGCTTATACATCTTGATGCACAAAATTATACTAAATCATCCACCTAGAACACCTTATATTGTGTTAACATTAGTTTACAATCTGCTGTAGTATTTTCTCTCTTAGGAAGAAGGAAATGGGGTCAGTTGGGATTGAGAAAATCCAACTTGTTGATAGTGAATATTGAGGAAACAACACCTCCTGCAAGACAATATTCTTTTCAAGTTAGCCATGAAATTTGTTTCATTTCTCTTTCTTGTGAAATATGCCAGTTATCCTAAGGTTACACTCTGTGTCCCTGTCCTATCCTGATATTGCTGAGTGCTACTGATACTGATACTTTGTGGTTGGACACAATGGCTTTAAAGCTCTTTTCCAACCTAAGCAATTCTGTGATTCTAAGATATTTACAGCAAAGAATGAACCAGTTCCTATTAGTGAAGCTGCAACTTTCCTGAAATATTTTTAAATGACTGTCATGAAATTTAGATCAAGTCTTGTTTCTTTCATGTTCCCAAGTCTATCAGATACTAGCTTTAATTTTATCTGGAATATATCTGTGTGATTATAATTTATTTTAAAGCAGAATTACCACATAAAATTCTTATTTTAATTCTCTCTGTCTAATTCCACTCCTCTTATTTGGCCTCAATACCAAGTGCAGGATCTGCCCCCTGACTGCCTGATTGCCATTCAAATGTGGCACATTCAGGAAATCCAAGGCTGTGCCTTGTATCAGGAGATGCAGCTGCACAAAGCATATTTGTTCAAAAACTTAATGTCGTGGAGAAAGCGTAACTTGAAATTTGCTCCCTTTCATCAGTTTCAGATGCCTGACTCAGGTTCCTCCCGGAGCCTCTATCAATCCCAGTCCTGTGGGCAGTGGGACAAGCGATGTGAGAAGTGGTCATAGATTCCCTGCTGGAGTGCCAGTGACAGACTGCCCCACCACGAGCAGCAGGCTGCTAGAGTTACTGAACTGTGCATTAATTCATGACCCTGCAATAATTGCCTTGCTCGAGAGCAAGCCCATGACAGATATATAACATTTAACTGCCTGGTTGATCCCAGGTGTCACTCCAATCTTCCTTTTTCCTTCTCCCTCCTGCAATGTTGTGGCACCAAATGACACATTTAAGTTAAATTAGCATATATATGTCATGAGTGCATAATTCAGTTAAGTAGGGAAAAGTGTATGCTACAGTTTCAGGATGGGGGACTGGGAAAACAGTATTTCTAAAGGAGACTTTAGGATTGCGATAGCTGAACATAAATTCCTGGTGTGATGCTGTGGCCAAAGGAGCTAATGGCAGCCTTAGACGTGGAAGCCGGCACATATTGAGTAAAAGCACTCAACATGTTTTGACACTGCTGTGATCACCAAGAGAATATTGTGTCTAGTTCTGGTGACTGTAATTGAAGAAAGATGTTGAGAGCTGAACAGATGTCAAAGGAGAGGCTTGACAATGACTAATAGATTGGATGGATAACATGTTAAAGATAAAAGCTCACAGGGCTCCACCATTTCACTGCACAAAGAGACAGGAAGCACATTGATCAACGTGTGTGTACTCACTGGTGGGAGTAAACATTTAACAAGAGCTGTTTGGGCTAACCCAAGAAAGCAATGAAGTGGCATTTGAAATTCTGTGCAGATGACTGAAAAGCAGTGTACACAAGGGAAATGATACCTTGACCTAACACAGACGCACACAGAGACAGCCCAGTATTAAATATGATCTGAAAAGCAAAGCAGACATTAGTAATTATCAGGTAGCTATCGAAGGAAGATAGGCTGAAAACAAGCCAAACAAGCTGATTGTTCATATTGTGTAGTTAAGCTGTAGGACTGCTTACTGAAGGATGTTATAGATTCTAGTTATTTGCTTAAAAAGGTAACAATGAATTCATGGAAGAAATACTTCTCAAGGGGTGTTAGGTGTAACTGCATCACCTTCGGATCAGGATTCTCTGATACTGTACAGCTGCCTTGAGCATATATTTTTCCTCAGTATTTGTTACTGGATGCTGCCAGTGACAGGTTCCTGGACTTGATGAGCATTTGGTCTGGCCTTGTGTAACACGAGCCAGATGGAGGATGAATGTGGAAAAACTGAAGTGGAAAGACAGAGTTTACATGTGGACTGTAAGTTCCTTTGTACATAGATGATGGGAATATCCAGAAATATTTGATGCCATCCTTTGTTTCTGCAACTGTCCTTCACACACTTTGACTAAGACAGTACACACTTATATTATTTGGATTTATACTGTTTCATGTGTGTGCTAAGCTTTTTTCAACATCACAGCTGCTATACAATGTTGCTTTTAGTAAAACCAAGGGAAATAAAACACTAAATTATATCTGCCATGTTTGATCAAAAAGTTAGTGACATTTTTACCTGCTGAATAAACCAGATGGAATTATTTTTTGTCTTTATTCTTAATATCTCTAGTTAAATTCTAATCTTTGGCTGTAAGACCCTTCTAGTCATGATGTCCCATAAGCTGGATGGGTAGGAGCAATAGAAATTGAGCAAAACAGAGTGTATGCGTGAGCGTAAAACAATACAGTTTTAGAAGCTAAACTCTTCCAGTAATATTTCTTTTTCTAAACAATGTGATTTCATTTGCATAATTTATTTTAACATGCTTTTCTGGCATATTTTTTGTAAAATTTAGTTGCAGTTATTTCAGGATTTTAGTTTTTATCTCTATAGACTGAGAAAGGAACATTTGTACAACAATACCCCCCGGGTGTCACATTTTCAGAAGGGAGTTCTCTCATGCCTGTACATGCTTAACAGTGAAAGACTATGTTTGGTAGAGGGAACAGCAGTTAATGGATATTTGGGCTCCAGCCTTTTAAAGTTTGATTATTTGAAATTGTAGAACACTGTAGATTGATTGGTCTTAAGCATTTACAGTCAAAAATAAAAAAGTATAAACCCAAAATTAAAAGTTAATCCAAAAATGTAGTTGCAAGCAGTTGGGAACTTGATTTATGATTGTGAGACTGCCTGTATCAATTTTGAAAATTGAAAGTAGTGATACTGGCTTAGGTACTATTACCACAGATTTCATCATTATGGAATACTTAATAATGTACAGAGTTGTCAATTGATTTGTAACAGTAGTTTGAAGAGCTTCATGTAGCTTCAAAATCACTTGTTACAACAGCAAATAAGGCCATGAAGCCCCCAGTCAGCCGCAAGGGCAAGAAAATACCCCAGTACCAGTCATGGATGGCTTAGCCAAGAGAAGAACTAAAAAGAGAATTTTTGCATATTGAACACTTCAGTTATGTCAGATAATAATGTATGCATAATAATGTGCTGTATCTACTCTAAATTTGTTCCTAAGTAAGATCCTGGTGTTGCTAACAGAGATGTGTGGAGCTCAGGGAGACTGTCTCTGTCGGGATGGCTCCAAACCGCCTCAAGCTTGTGACCACTGGGTAATTGAAAGCAGTATTTCCTAATCATTGATCCACAGACTAAAAGAGTCAATGAAAAAAACTTCAACAAAGTTGAAGCCACCTGAACAGGAGCCATTGTGTGCCCAGCTGGCCAAGAAGGCCAGTGCAGGTAGCAATACTGGCTACAGCCATTGCAGAAATGTTTATTAAGTAAAAGGCTTATTTCCAGAGGGATCAGGGAATTCCATCAAAATTAGCTCTCTAGTGGGTAAGAGATCCCCCTTCCTAGAGATCCCAAAATCTCCTCTCCACCACCCTCCTCAGTGAAAACAGTGCAGGGAAAACATTGTTCCTGGCCTGTGAACAGCTGTACCTGCTCTGCTGGGTGAGAAATGGTGATGAACTGCATTTCCCCCAGGCAAGTCCCAAGCTGTGCTCCTCTGGGCTTGTGTCAGGACTACAGATGCCTGCACAGGAATATCTGTTTAGCCTAAATTTACAGGGGCAGCCTCTATATTAATGAATTGGGAGGTGCATCTGAGCTCTTTATGTGTTCTTGCCTTTATCTAGACTTTATATCAGACAGAAGCCCAAGAGTGTGGTGTCCCAGCAGCACCCACTGGGCCGTGCTGTCCGTCTGAGAAGGGCAGGATTTCACAGATCCAGAGACAAACAGGACACCAGGATGCCAAAAAGTCCTGCTTGCCCTCAATTTGACCTGAGTCCTCCAGCACAGCAGTTGTTTGATCAAGACGGTCAAGAGCTGACAGATTTAAGAATAAAAGTAAATTTGATGATTTCCTTCTCTGTTTATTTCCTCATCTCCTCCTCAATAAATGCTACAGCAATAGTGATGTCTTTGACCTTAGTTTTACTGCCTAACTTAACTACTGACATTTGTAGGTGGGAAGGAGGTAACAATGACAAGAGAAGAGACCAAAGTGTCTTAAATTATAATGCTTTTATCTCTTAAATAAATGGACTAACAGTAGGGTCTGACTGTGTATTCACACACTGTTACACAGCCTCCGACAAATTTAACTGGATTGTGTTTCAAATCATGGGATTTTTAAATCTGTATTTCCTGCACTTTTAAAAATTTGTTTTCTTTTCTGTATATTTAGATCTGGATCTATTCCCTACTTTCTCTCTATTAATCAGAAAGTAACTTAAAGAAAGAAGAAAGAAAATCTGGAATTTTTATTTGCGCAGTTGATTTGAAAAGCCAGGGCTTTAAGAAACACATAGATTGCCAAGAGACAGAGGATGAAAATCACAAGAGCTGTAAAATGGAGCTTTGAGAAGAAATAATAATAAAGCCTTAGAGAGAAGCTATGAACAAAGAAGCTTTTGACATTTTTTTCTGATAGCAAGACTTGAAAGCAATAGCACTGTGAACGTGTAGCAGCATAATTTGTTTTGAATATCGTGGTCTGTTATGCCTGGGTTCCATCAGGAGACGCTTTGTCTATCTGGAGAAATCATCAGTCTTGCAAATCTGCTGCTGAACATTCTGGGTTCTGCTAAGTCTTTATGATTCATTTCTACTATCTGCTTGAGTTCAGAGAAGATATTTTTGAAAGTGAAATTTACAAAGCAGGGACATGACAGTTTTCTAATGGATACTTCTAAAACAGGTTCAGAAGCTATAATAATTACCACATCTGGATAGAACAAATTGACTACATTTTCCCAAGCCATATTATATAATCAGGTTAAGAAGGCTAATACTGACTTCTCATAGTAAGGAACAGTCTATATTTAGACACAGCTATTTCCATAAGCTCTCAGCACATTTATACTTTGTCCTTTCATCTCTTCAGTTTGATCATCAGAGGTGTCCCCATTCCCCTGGCTTTCTTTCTGCCTCCCTCTCAATTCATGTCCCTCACCTCTCCAGCCTCTGCAAGCCCTTCTCTCTTGCTTTCTTCCCAACTGACCCGAGATGTCACTTTTGTACGAGGCATTACTTTTGCACACTCACATCCTGCACCTTTGATGCCTCCGTTTCTTTCATCAGTTCGGCATTACACCTCTCATCTCCCACAGAGGAGCTGGTGCCTACAGAGTGATGCCATTACAAAGAACATTGGGAACAAAAGGTCCCTTCAGAGGATCAGAAGGCACTTCCTCTGTGCTTTGATAACCACAGGAAGCAGGAGCTTCCTGCCTGAGAAACACTTTCACCTCTGCTGGTGCCTGGCATCCATTGCCTTTGCAATGGACAATGGTTCGTGTAGTTTAGACCAAGACCACAGTAGAGCAGATCAAGTTCACTGAGTGAACACACATATCCTTTCATTGTTATCTGTTGGACAAGCCTTATGGAAGCTGAAGTGATCCAGCACGTGGTCCCAGATGTATAACAGCAATGCAGTTCTGCAGGTAATAACCATTCCTCATATGCACATCAGAGCTGAATCTCAGACTGTCATCTGTGGCTCTCTCTAGATGGCAGTGGCACAGCCATCATTGTGAAAACCACAGTAATACCACTGCAAGCATAAAGCAAATAATTAGCTCCACTCAGTTACTCAGGAAATGCTCTGGGGCTTTCAGCCAGGGTTGAACATGGAAAGCTGTATATATGGACACAAATCAGGACATTAATCTCTACCAGATTACAGATAAAGTCTGTCCAGAATATTGCAACAGTCAAATATACATCCAGCAGTGAAAACAGATGTGCTCATCTTGGACTGGTTCTTTTCCCTGGCAGGTTGGACAAAGAAAAATTAATTTCCATTATAATAATTCTATACACCATTTACTTTTCCCAATGCTTTCTAGTTTCTTCTGCTCACACAACAAGATGAAAGTTCCATTAGAGGATGACACTCTGATCATACCCAAAAAACCCACAGGAAATGAAAGAGCAACTTAATCTTTAAAACTCTTCAAAAATTACAAAAGCCTGATGTCAGAGGTGCACATCAGCTCATAAATATGATTATGGAATATCAATTTGCTCTACTGCCACTAGGTGCTCTAAAGAGACAACAGTTTGATCTCTGTACTATATTTTTTCCCACGTCTCTGACAACTGCAGGCAACTCTAGTTCTGTCATTATTCCATAAAGCCACAAAGGCAGTCTAAGATTGGAGTCCTGCCTAACTGAGGCCCCCAGCTATAAGGTCCTTTCCACCAAAGTCAGATATGGCCAACAGGAACCACCAAGTAGCATTACTTGATGAGTGGCAGATCTACTTTTAGTCAAAAGAAGAGGACTCTTCTGTGACTGATACCTCTGTAAAGAATGAGTATCTCACTGGAGCTTGGTGAGATGAGATGGAGATTTTTTGTTTGCAGAAGACATTATGTGTGTCTTCTGGCTCAGTGGATTCACTCAGGTTCTGTGTTTTCTTCTTGTTTAAATTAAGAAATATCAATAAATAGAAAACAAGCATACATGGAATGCCATGGTCACTTGGACTTGATTTAAAGGAATCACAGCCTGCTGTAGGACACTTGGCATTATTTTGTGACAATGCATTACAGTGGTTTTTTAGTGATAAATAAATAAATAGGTGGCACTTGCAGCCTTTTCTCCTAAGTCATTCTTATTTTCTCTCATCCTTCGCTGTCAGTGTTTGAAGTGTAGTTTTCTCTGCTCTTAATTAAAGAATTGTGATGTCTGACATTTCCCTGATTTCTAAATGCATTTCAGTGCCTTCAGTTTAGATAGGCTTTTGCCCATGATTTGATTGATGTCACCTAACTTTAATGCCAGGCTTCTCATCCAAGTCATTTGTGCAAATGTCCTCAACAATCCCTGATGAGAGGTAGACGCTTCTGCAGGGTGACATATTTCATGTGAAGACATGGGTCAAAAGCTTGTAAGATGAATCCCAAAGTTACATACCAATTACATTCAGCTCTGCCCAGGGAAAGTTAGGCACCAAGGAGTGAGATTCCTTATATCTAACATGCTTGGAAAAGAAACATAAAAGATGCCTGTAAAGGAAAGGGAGTGATTTAGAATTAGCATAGCTTTTAGCTTTCAGTGATTAGTAATAAACAGTTGATTAATACTTGTGCTTGATGATAACCACTGTTGATCAAAAGCCATTAAAAAGACCCACAAAGTTATTTTTTAAATACTCTGATGGGATCTTTTGATGCAAAAGTGCCCCATCACAGTTAGTTATAGTAAAGCACAGCTTGATCAAATGGTGTCCAGAGCACAGGAACTATGACAGTTCACAGAGGTGGCAGGATTGTGACACAAATCAGGTCTATCCCATAATTCTGCTATTGAGAGCTTCCTATTACAGCAGTGTCAACTTCCACTCAGAGTTAATTGCTTCTGGTGTCACTATCATGGAACTTGGTTCTGCCACTGCCTGTCTCTCACATGTGGACAACAGAGGCTAGACTGTTTTCCTCATCCATTTTAAATGGATAAAGGAAAAAGCTGCATGTCTGTGCCCATCTTCTGAGCTTTGATTAATTTGATCTACCATTATATATGTTGAAGATATAAGTGATCAGGCACACATCTTATTGCAGCCTGTGCTGCATCGCCTTATCATTTATTTCCTCTGTCTTCAAAATCGGAAGTGCAGAAGCCTGTCCTGCCCCAGGGGCTGCAGCCAGACAAGTCAGCCCTGAATATGGCTGTGGTTCAATGCAACCATGAAAGCAGAGGAAATTCAGCTATCCAGCTTGTCAGAAGCAATAAATACTGTGTATCACAAGAAAATCACTCTGACTGGTGGGAAGTAAGGGATTTGGAAGGGTAAGTATGCCCTGCAGAATGCTTTTGTTCCATGACCAAAGTCTTCCACATATCTCATCTTCAAAGACAAGACTGCAGACAGTCCTGGCACCTTTCAGGATATATGTTAGAATTACCTCAGTAGATTTAAACATTGCTCTAGAAGCCTCGTTGTCTTCTGTACAACTCCATTTTCATTACCATCCTTGGCTGGCAGGTTGAATAAAATTTAAAGCAGTCACTGCCTAGTGCAATAGCTAAGATAGTATCCAGTGGCCTTCCTTTTTATATATGCCTGAATAAGGACTTGTGTACACAGAACCTATATATTTTTTCCAACTATTTAATTTACATTAATGAAAAGATAAAATCTCTCCTAAGAAATGTTGCCTCGTGTTTGTGTGCAAACCAGTTTTAGATCAGCACCATTACAGCTGCAGTAGCAGAGACAGCATGGGAGACCACTGACAACTGCTGAGGCACAAATCCTGTGTCACTTCAGTCTCTACTCAGCTTTAGCAATAATTTTCCCCAAAGACAGGGCATCCCCATCCTGCACATGGTTTAATTTTTCTTTTTGAGGTTCACAAATGGAGAAATTCCCTTCAGCAAATTGAAATAAGATATTTTTCATTAATATCACTCAGGGGCAGAAAAGAGCACATTTTCCAAGTTATTAAATGAGAAACAGCTTCAGGAGTTCACTGGAGACCAAGGCAGTACAAAAAACAGGAGCTGCCTGGAAGAGATAAGGTTCCTCATGTGTCTCAGGAGGGATACTAGCTGAGTTTAATTTTGTGTACTTGATAGATGGAAGGGAAGAATTTTTGAGCTAGGGGATGCCAAAATTACCTTGGAACAGACTGAAATTATTTCATCTATTCATAATTTCCTGATTAAATTTACAATTACAAGAAAACCAACAAATAAAGCTATTTTAATTTGAGGTAAAGAGTCTGCACTTCATAACTCACAAGATTGCATACAGCTGTGGATGAAGAAAGCAGCACATGACCCTGTCAACTCGAAGAAAATGATAAATTGGTAAGCTGAGATATGCTCCTAAGCATCTTCATTTATGGTTATGTAAAAATATATGGTACAGGCAGCTTTGCTTATGGAGCCTGAATAGAGGGCTCTAAGATAGATGAAGGAGCAGAGAGACATTCAGTGAAAAGCAGGACATTTACAGTTTTTTTCCTTTGGGTTGAGAAACTGAGACTTTTGCAGTCTTGACTGCATAAGGAAAAGTCACATATACACCATAACAAAACCTTTAAATTCTGCTTGAAAAAAAAATTAGGATCTTGATTTCTTGAATGTAGTGAGAACAAACATCAGGAGTTACTTCTTTCACCTGTTTTTATGAACGATCAGTTTTCTTGTTCTACTGAGATTTGTGTTAAAGGAACTCTGTGTCCACCCATACTCAAATATACAATTTATTCACCCCATTTATTTTTCTGATGGGTGTGACATCCAGTCCACCATCTTAAATCTCCAGATGCTTCTCAGCCCCTATAACATAGATCCATCATGCCAGCTGCTCTGCGTGGTAGCTCAGGTGTCCTTATTCACTTAGCTTCTCAATTTCACCTGGCATTGTACAGGGAAGAGTGCTGAGCCTATCTACTGGCTTTTTGTGATCAACCCTGGGTAGTTTGCAGCAGCCATCAGTCACTGGTGTCCATCACAGTGCCTGAGATGGCCCACGAGGACATCCTTGAACAGCTGCTCCAACCTCCCACTCGATGAAACCCACCACGGAGGAAGAAACCATTTCAGTGACTAGCAAGAAGAGCTCTTCACTGAAATGCAATTTTCTATAGCAAATTGCTTCTGTATTTTTATGCATGGTAAGTAAAAGCAGAAATGTTTTAACCATGAGCATTTCTGTTTGGGGCGTTCTAAAAAGTGGGTCTTTGATTAATTCTTTTTCCTGTTTTAAGTGACCAATTTAAGATGCAGTCATGTACGATATTTAAACCGAGAACTATTTATCTTGTGGGAATGAAGGATTTGTACCAAGTACTTACCTGAGAAAGCTGCCTTGGAATGATGATAAGCCAAGGTTAATCAATATGCAGCCATCTACTGCTTAAATGTTTTCCATGCCAGCCTAGTAAAGATTAGGCAATATTTCTGAAATATATTTCTTTTAAAATAATCTTCTGAGTATCAAGCATAAAGTTTCCTGAAATGCTTAGAATCAGATAAAATCTATCTTCTTGACTCATACATTAATACAAAAGCCATCCTGGTTTCATTTAAATCAATAGGGTTTTGTCACTGACTTCAACAATGCTGTGACTTCCAGCTTTGTGCTCTTATTTCAACATTAAATCTGCCTTGCTAGCACTCCTGTGCTTTTGTATGCATGTATGTGAGTAGTCCAGTGCAGGATAAAGGGAGTCCAAATCTGTCAAAGTGATATATCAGATCCATCTTTCCCTTTCTAGTAAGACGACATTACATTTTAAGCATTAGATATATGCCAAACTATTTGAATGAAACAGAATAGATTGTCTCATAATAAACCATACTGGACAAAATTCAGATTTCCTTGAAAAATCTAGACTCTTCTAGTATCGTGTGAAAGGAATCATAAATAACAATATTTATTATTTCTGAACAAGAGGTTATTTTAGAGGCCTCTTTCTCTGTCACATGAACTCCTGTTATCTGTCATGCTAAGAACATTTCTTTGGAAAGTCTAGGATTGTGCAATTTTTGAGAGCTTCCACGTAATGTTTGAAAAGGTAGATGCAATCTCCTCATAAGGTCACTAAAAGGGTATGTAGTGTCATTGCCTGTTACAGCATGCACTGAGAATATTTGGCTTTCTAACACACTGCAAGTATCAGCCAAGGAGTAAGGCTGTTTAAGTGTTCCAAGTGATAAAAAAATCCAGACAATTATATGTGTAAATTTTTTTAAATGTTCATCTCAGACCATGGCATAACTACGCAAAAAAAAAAAAAAAGCATTACATTTAACCCAAAAAAGGAGTTTTTCATGGAGTCATTGAATCTTATAATGGTTTGTGTTGGAAGAGACCTTTAAAGACCATCTAGTCCCTGCCTTGGAGAGGGATGTTTTTCACTAGATCAGGTTGCTTAAGGCCCTAACACAACTTTGAACATTTCCAGGGATGGGGCATTCACAACTTCTCTGGGCAAACAGTTCCAGCATCTCACGCCCCTCCTCTTGAAAAATATCTTCCTTATGTCCAGTCTAAATTTACCTTCATTCATTTTAAAACCATTACTCTTCGTCTCATTACTACAGGCTTTAGTGCAAAGCTTGTCTCCATCTTTCTGATGAGCCCTTTTAAGTATTGAAAGGACACAAGTTTTTCACAATTTTAGCATATAGTTTTTTCATTGCAGGGAAAACTCTGGTGTCAGCAAACTGACATTGGCAGAGGAGCAGAGTATTGCTAAGCATGAGTGAGTTTATAGAATCCATCTTCAGGAGAACCAGAAGATTCTTTGGGCAGAGCTTGCATTTCCACTTTACATGTCCACTATACCTGCAGCAGTGGTTTCCTATGTATGGCTGTCATAATGATAATAATTATAGGTATTGTCAGCAACATCACTGCCCACAGACCTCTGAAGGCACAAAGGTATTTGTTTTCAGGGAAAGAAAAAGTCATTTAGACAAATGAGTCTTGCAGACTGAAGTGGTGCTTCATGAAAGGGAACTGCTTTTAAATAGACTTCATTGGTGCTCCCTGAACTGATGCAACAAAGCGTGTTTGGATTGTTTGTCCCATTTGGAAACTCTCAGTTTATTTAGTTTACTTAAATATTATGTAACCAGAAGGTTACATAATAATAATAATATTAGAGGAGAACTATGTTGGAGGAGAACTATGTACCTCCCAGGTTTAAGGCTGTGTCATGGTCTGCAGGAGGCAGAGCAAACTGCTTCTGATAGAGCTCCTGACAGAACTTCAGGGCAGCAGGATCCTCCTCTATGGAGTTACTGCAAAAAAATCAATGTCACAGAATGGACCTAGATATTTAGGGCAAGGAGAGCTGCTGATGAGGGGAAGCAGATGGGAACTAGGTGTTTCCTTGTAATCTCATGGCCAATAATCACATATGCAGGACAAGTCTCAGATCTACCCTCAGGCTTTTAAAAGCAGTTTTGGAAATATTTACAGTATCTGGCATTTTTGTGTGTCTGCTGGACTTTATTCAGAAACCAGCCCATGAATAATAAGACAAATATTTCTCCTTGTAGTTGGTATGCAGGTAATATCTCCCATGCCCAGCCTGAGCAGCTGCTCTCTCAGAAGGTCCTACATATCCTTTATTGCTTCTATATGAACACCTACGGAACAGCTTCTGTGTCTCCTGTCTTTGCTCTGCTGTGTAGCTAGAGGATGCTGATGCTCTTCAAATAGCTGTAGTATTATAAGTGCTAGAAATGCTTGTGCTGACTTGGTATTATACTCATATTTCAAAAAATGCCTCTTTTACATAAATGAACGAGTTTTGCACCTCTAAAATAGTCTTAGAACAAAGTCACACTGAGTGCATTTTCCCTCAAGCTCTGGGGTTTTTTTTGTTTTCACCTCAAGTCCTGTGCTGTTTGCTCTAGTGTGGCTTTTTTTGCAGGTCTCTCAAGAGGAATCCTCTGAGATGGTTTTAAAATACACAAATGTGGAGTAAAAGCAACTCACCCAGACAAGAACAAACCTGAGCAAACTCAGCACTGTGCTCACTGAGTGTTGACTGGATGCAGCTGACTAGGAGCAAGGATGGGCAGCACCACAGGACTAGTCAGGTGCACAAGGAGATGACTGCAGCAATACTTGTCCATGTCTCTTTCTGGAAGAGACACAACCTCATCCATGCTTTCCTCTTAGATGTTCTGTGTAAACATGTTTTCTTCTTGTGGCTTGTTACTTGCTCTCACTGAGTCTTAGTGGTACTCGGCCACCAACTCCTTTGATGGAACACGATCCTTTGGGAGCCTGGGCTCACTGCCCTTTTCCTTAGAGCTGCACAAGAGGTTCAGGATGAAATTCAAGTGTGGCCAAAAGATTGGGAAAGGCAGTTATGTCCCAGTCCCCAAAGATGCTGGATACCACTGAATATTTAACTTTAGAGGACAGGAAATTTCCTTCAAACTTCACAGAATTGAACTTCTAGGTTTCTGCTTTCCTCCCTGCAATATAGAGTTGTGGCTGTTAAATGAACTCCGAAAACCAGAATTTCCAGCCCAGTATGGCAAACCATTAACAGAAGTAAAGTTGGATAGCAGAAGTTGAGATTGGAGTACCACATAAAGACTAAAAATAGTGCGGATATAGAGTACAGCGAGAATCTTTTTACTTACTCAGTATTTCAGAAATAGGCAATAGAAAATACATCAATCAAATTCTTAATGTAACGGAACTAAGTGTGGTGGATAGGGCTCTTATATGTGGCAGTGATTGAGTCTTATAAACTGTACAGCCTCTGGAGGGGACATGAGGTTAATAACTCTTCATCTCCCCACTTACAAATCTGTATCTGTGCAACAAAACAAAATTGCAGACAACTTGCTGCATGTCTGGGCTGGGGTAGAACTCATCTAATTTTAAGTATTTATAGTGGGATACCACAGCCACTTACCTAGACCCTCTCTTTAGTGGAAAGAAATATTTCTCAGGCATAATTCATCTTGTCCTAATGTAGTCCTTAAAGGAGTTCGGATGAGTCATGTCTCCTTCTTTCTGGACATTACACTGTAAAAGCCTGAAGCTCACTGAAATGAATCCCAACCTCATTGCTTGCTTCTTGTAAGTTGGGGGGTTTGGGGTTTGTTTTGGTTTTGGTTTTGGTTTTGGTTTTGGTTTTGGTTTTGGTTTTGGTTTTGGTTTTGGTTTTGGTTTTGGTTTTTTTTTAATTAGGGAAAAGAAGATGCTTTTCTGGTTCAGTCTAGCCAGGCAGGAATGTACACTGTGTCTGTATTCAACAAGGTTCCTTACTGAGTATCCAGTGAATGTGTAGCATTTCTATGAGTGTGCCATGGACATGCTGCTTGGTGTGACTGGTCAACAACAAAATCTCTACACTGTGATAAAAATGAACCTGGGGCACTTTCAGGTCATATTCCTTCTTTGAATTTGAGCATGACAGTGGCTCCCTGAATGGGGAAACAGATGTCCAGAACCGTCTCATCTAAACAATGGCATGTAGCAGGCACATAATCTGAGGGAATGGAGGCATCTCAAGAGTGAGAGAGAAGGAAGGGAATGGGAATGGGAATGGGAATNAGGACAAGATGAATTATGCCTGAGAAATATTTCTTTCCACTAAAGAGAGAGTCTAGGTAAGTGGCTGTGGTATCCCAGGTGCTGAGGAGGGAAAAGCAGGCTGAGGCAAATGTAACAGTTTTCCTGGTGACATCCATTACTTATTTTGTTATTTGGCTGTTGGAGCACTGCAGCTCATGCAACAACTAACTAATCTATTAACACAAGGGCTGGAAGGCACTCTGCAACGTTTTGACGTGTACTGTATTATGTGATGTTTTTAATAGGTAAAAAAGGAACAATTAAGCATTACACGTGTACAAGCCCCTGAGAACAAGAACTACCTCACTGAAAATTACTGCTTTGAATCAATTCCCAAACTTATACACTACCACCACCACAACTTAACTTTCTGGAAATATGTTAGGATGTTTTTGGTGCTATTTCTGGAGAGCTGTCAGTTCAGGCAGGGAGATTTTGTAAGGTATCCCACAGGAGAAGTGGCGCTGAAAANGGAGCTGGAATGAGCTGAGAAGAAAGGGAGAAGGGATGGGGAAAAGGAAGGGGAGGAAGGGAAGATGTTAAAAATTGGATGTAGAACCAATGCAAGGGCAGAATGTGAAAGTCTTTTGCTCCAGATGTAACTGTTGGGAGGCAAGTACTAACCATCAGACTTCACTAGAATATGCTGCAGGAACCTCCAGTGGGCTGCGAGCCTGAATGCTACACATTCACTGGATANGACGTGTACTGTATTATGTGATGTTTTTAATAGGTAAAAAAGGAACAATTAAGCATTACACGTGTACAAGCCCCTGAGAACAAGAACTACCTCACTGAAAATTACTGCTTTGAATCAATTCCCAAACTTATACACTACCACCACCACAACTTAACTTTCTGGAAATATGTT
The DNA here is from genome assembly GCA_013397175.1 of Platysteira castanea. NCBI lineage: Eukaryota > Metazoa > Chordata > Aves > Passeriformes > Platysteira > Platysteira castanea. The sequence goes on from VYXC01002940.1 coordinate 186,723, forward strand.
AGGATGTTTTTGGTGCTATTTCTGGAGAGCTGTCAGTTCAGGCAGGGAGATTTTGTAAGGTATCCCACAGGAGAAGTGGCGCTGAAAAGGCAGGGGTAAAGGGTAGGAAGGGTCCCTTCCTGTGACTCCTTAGGTAGCTGACCAAAAAGCCGTTAGACAAGTATTCAGTAAATAAATAGATGGAATATAATTTTGAGCATACACTGTACAGCACAAAGTGTTTGGGATGACTAAGTTTCCCAAAATAAAGAAAAAAATAAAATAATCAAATAATAAATAGAAATTATTGTACATTTCTCTAAGTTTTGTTCTTCAAATATCAATACAATGTACTGAAAGAAATCATTGAAACTGGATCCCATCTGAAACTGAGTCCCATCTCAGACTTCAAATACTCCATTTCAAGAAGGATTGAGTGTCCTTCTGCTTATTACTTTGAAACTTGGTATTGATGACAATCAAAAGAAGACTCAGTATTGATGAAATTACAGTGTTATAGTCGAAACCTGAAATAGGATTTAGCTGCACAAAAGTGTGGCCTTAATGGTGGGAAAATTCCACATTTATCTGCCAGTTTGCAAGCAAGTATTTCAAGTTTTTTTTATGAGAGGATCAATCCTTTCAAGGACTTGTACCTAATGCTTACGTAAATTTAGCTTTTAAAAATGCTGTACTTCACTGGGGAAATAAACTGTTATTTTATTGGCTTAATGATAGTGAACCCAACCAAATTTCTGGTGCATTATGCTTCAGAGTCAGCAGCAATATTTTGCCTTGTAACTCTAGACAAAAACATACTGAAGATTTTTGACAAATTATGTTACAGACTTGCTTCATTTTTCAACTGGGGTGAAGTCCCCTCAGATGGCTTTTTTGTTATATTGTTGGTGCTTTCAAAGAATTGCCTTTATGTGTAAACAAAGTTGTTACATCCACACTTCACCAGTTAGCACTAACTGATTCAGAAATCAGGAATATCAGAGAACTGAAGTAGCAGAATTCAAGCTGTAAATATAAAGTCAGTTTCATGAAAACCGGCTATGCACCATGGGAAAGCAAAAATAAAACTTGAGCTTGACTTCAGATTGAAAACTGTAGATGCAAACAGTATCACAGAAGTTAATGAGCATGCACACAGAGAATACAGCCCTAGATAAATGTTCTCAAGTGATCATTTGCAGAAATGGGCTTCTATTGAACTTTTCATAAATCAAGCTGCTTAAACTGCCTTTCACTCTGTTTGTAGTGCCTTGCAAGTAATCCAATCAATGCTTTTCACTTTTTGATGCCTTGGTAAATTCTGAGACTTCTGAAAAGGCCCCAGAGTAGGAAGCCTTTTAAAAGACAGTGTTTAGTTTCTTGCTCTGTTGCTGTTTTTCTAGATGAATGTGGGTTTCTCACCTTTGTTTCTCATCCTACAATTTCCTTATTTTTAAAGCTGGGATAATGCTACAGAATGTTTTTCAATCAATAATGAAGAAGTGAAACAAGAGAGTGACTTACTATTCCCTAAGAGTTTCAAACTTAATTGCATCAATCAAAGAAGTCATTATTCATTGAAATGCTAGAGGACAGTAATTATTAGCAAACACCTGATGTTATTTAGTCTTCTTTGTGTTATTTCCACTCATTTCTTTTCATTTCTCCACTAAAGGCTGCTCAGAACTGTTTGATTGACGGCAAACTTACTGTGAAAGTATTTGACCTTGGGATGACAAGGTAGGTGAAAGAATTAGGAGCCTGGTGAGGCTCTGATGTTGGTGTATATGCAGTTTACTGGCATTGATCAACTGCAGCTGGCTGTCAGGGAAGTTAAGACATGGGGTGTGACACAGCACTTTGTTTTTTCTTTCTGTTAATGACCATAAGTCATTATGCAATAAGAATAAAGAATAAAGAATAGAGTCACTCAGCTGTCTCAAAAAGTTAAGGATTAAAGGCAAATCACAGCTGAGAGATTTCAGTAGTCATGTTTGTAAAGAAATCTCAAAGTTTGCCCTGAGTACAAGATTTGCACCTGATTTGGGGACGAAGCATCTTAATCAGCGGCCTCAATGAAGAGAAGTTGGAGATGATGAGCAGCTGATGGAGCATGTCCTCTGAAAAAAGGCTGAGCGGGAGAGCTGCTTAGCCTGGAGGAGAGGGGGATAAGAGGGGATCTAAAAGCTGCCTATAGCCACTCACAGTCACAAAGCTAATGGAGCCAAGGAAGTCTTATCTGTGCCAGGTCGTGTAAGTGCAGACATTGGCCACAGGCTGCAACTCGGGAAGTTCAACCTGGATAGTAAGAGAAGTTGTTTCTCCAGGAAGGTGGTGGAACAGTGAAATGTGCTGGTCAGGAAGATAGCAATCTTTAGAGGCTTTTAAGACTTAGCAATACAGAGCCATGGCTGACCTGCTCTGATGTTGGGGGTAACCCTACTTGAGCAGAAGGCTGGGCTAAACTGGCCTGACAACAGGTGTTGATGTGATTCTGCATTACTTCCCTAGTAAGTTGATAGCAATGATCTGTTCTCAATTATAGGTAATGCCTCTATCAGGTATGCTTTGGAAATCTGAGATTCTGCCTAGCCTTTCTTTAGGAACTTTATGATGTTCAGAGAAGAAGCAGTAAATGGTATTTCACTGTAATAAGTCTGGTTCTTGCCTTTTAGGTATGTTCTGGATAACCTGTATATAAGTTCTCTATGAACCAAGTTTCCAGTGAATTGGTCAGCACCAGAAGTTTTTCATCACACCAAATTTAGCAGCAAATTAGATGCATGGGCCTTTGGTATGAATTTGTACGTATATATGCCATTATATTTGGATTTCATCAGCTTGTTAAGCAGAAATGTTAGACATTTAACACACTGAAGCACTATAAAGAGCAGTTACAGCTTGTGTTCTTTTTTAATACTTTTATGCAAACAAGCATAAATTCCTATTTGGATTTTTTTAGCCCTAGGATTCTTCTTTTAGGCAAACAGAAATTCTGCCCACTCCACATTTGTTACATATGTGTTTAATATGGTCAAGTAAACTTTGGCAGTGGAGATCAAGTTGAATCTTTAGTCTGCCTAGACCATAAATCAGTGTTTCTCAGCTGTGGGAGTCTCTGTGAGCTGGGTCTCTGTATCTCAGCAAAAAGCATATCTGTTTGCCGATCACTTTCCACCAGGAATTTCAAACATTTGAACTTCTACTTCAGTGGTTTCAAGCTGTGATTTCCAAATCCCTGGAGTCTGTTCAGTGTTTCTAAAAGTCTGCAAAAGGTGTCAAAGGAAAGAAAACCTTTTGTGAGCAGGCTTGAAATTTGCTTATCTGGGTCTGCTCCTCCAGCAGGAAAATTTTGGCAGCTGTCAAACTGATGAAAGATTGGCATTGAACCACAGTGAATAAAGCAGATAAAAGTGTTTCTGAATGTTGGGTGGCTTCTTATCTTTAACCTCAGGTAGTCTCCCAGTGTTAGTAACTCTGGCAGAAAAACAGCTCATTCATGCCCTTTACAAGTTGTTTATATTATAAACAATTAAATCAGAAGTTGGATTTTGTGGTGATACATTTTCTTTTTGCTCCTATTGATTAAATCATGGCCTCAGGCTTTGCTATCATTAACTTCAATATTGGCATTAACTTCAATGGAAATTTTATTTTTCCTTAGAAGATCTTTTTCTCATTTTCACACTATCCATTGATGCAGTGGAAGCAAGGGGAGAGTGGGATCAGTCCATTCTTGTTTGATTGTTTTTAACTAATGAGCCTTTAAAAGGACTAAAGAGCAGATCTGATGTATTCATATCCCAAAAGCAGATGACAGAGAACAAAGAATCCTGGTTTTTTTTTAATGTTTTCATCAAGGCAAGCTGGGATTTGGATGCCATTTTCGTGCCACTGTGACAATATAATGGTCCAGTCTTCAAGCTGGAGGGAAATCAAAGATCCTATAAATTTCTTTTTTAAAAAAAAATTTACAGCCAATATTCATTGTGAAATAAATATTTCACAGTTTTTTTTTTTCTTTAGGGTAGGCATGTTTATTACATATATTCAGTTACAAAAAAAATTGTTTCTTGCAGGGCTATAATTATTAATTAGTGGTTATGATATTATTCAGTGTTTCTATAGCTTCCATGTAATCCAATTTTTAAAGGTAAACTGACACTGTAAAATATTTTGAAATCTTTCTGATACCAAAGAAGTGTATGTCCCACTCAGAAAAATCAGTAAATGTTTTCCAATTATTTTAGAAAGACATAGATACCTATAGTTGTCATTTTGTTTTTCCTTCCCTCTGTGTACACACACATACATAAGAGGATGTCTGCATGTATTCTGCAGAAAAATCAGCCCAACATTGTTCCCATTAAATATATTTTGTACCTAGCTTTATCACCTAAATTCATCAGCTTCCACAGTAGGAGCTGTTTTACATTCAGGTACAGAATAACGCTTGTCAGTCTTTTTTTTGGACAATGTTCTCAGAGTCTGATCAGTTTAATGTTGCATGTGTAACTTGTTTTGTGAAAAAGGACTTCTCTTGTACTTCTTGACTTTCATTTTGTGTCTTAGTGTGGGAGGTGTTCACTTTGGGAAAGCAGCCCTATGAGTTTCATGATAATAAGCAGAAAGTTTCTCAAGGATACAGACTTTACAGACCACAGCAGGTTTCAAACATCATCTACCAGGTAATTGACAACTGCTGGTATGAGGTATGTATGTTCATCTGCACATACAAACTGGAGAAAACAAAATAATAGGAGTCACTGGGAGTCCCTGCTGATAGTTGAACTGATGCTCATAATGAAAATATCCTTTAATAAAAGCCATTGTTTGTAAGTAATACATTCTATATTATCTAGTTCAGGACGTGGTTAATACAGGAAGTGGGGCACAAAGGCAGGTTGGCTTCCTTTCTTTTCAGAAGCATGTATTTAAGCATAGTACCCTTCAACATCAACAAAATATACAGAATGAGATTCCTCTCACCTAATTTTAATGGTTTAAAAATTGTGTTCTGCGCTAAACTAACTCTCTAAATTTCTTCCATGACTACAGGACCATTACTGGTACTTGCCCATGGTCATTTGCCCTTTCTCTCTTAGCCACCACAGAATAAAAGATACTTGCCTTCCTGTACAGAGATTTTAAACAGCAGACATAGAGGAGTCCTCCAGCTTAGTCTGTGTGAAATAACGTTGCCCTTACAACGAGAAGGATGTGTTACCCCATCCATGAGTCTTCGAGGAGCTTTAAGTCAGATGCTGATCATGCTCATTTGATTTTGAGATCTGCATCTTCTGTGCCAAAAATTATTCTGATTTATTGTTCCTCTTCACGTAAATTTTGATCAGCTGTCTGTAGACCATGACTTGTTTCTCACTAGCAACAAAGAACTGTTTTGCACATTACTGATGACACCATGAAATGACTGTGATGTTCTCATCTTTTTTTTTTTTTTAATATAATTGTCAGGAAAATGAGTAAAGTGACTTATATTAGAGGACATATTAATGCAAAGAAAGAAGATTAAACTATCACAATGTAAGATAGATAAGTACGTTAGATTTTATTTACCTCCTGCAACTTTATTTTAGCATGCAGAGATTTGGAGCAACATCATTGTCTATGAATTTCTGCATGGTAAAATCAAGAAAAACTAATGCAAATTACTGTTCCTGAATTATTTTAAAATTAAATGACTGTACACATCATCTTTGCTTCATTTAACTACCAGAACAGCTCCCTGCCTTTTATCAACTGTTAACATTCTTTTGAGGCATTGAGAGAAGGCAACAGAGCTTGAAAAATAAGATTCAGAAACAGATGACTTTGCATACTGACTCCATATCACCTGCCTGCTCTACAAGAGCTGAACCTAAAATCTGCCTGACATTAGCCACCCTTATTATTCTGTATTTCAGTGTTCTTCGCATTTAATCAGTGTGGTTATATTTCCAAGAAGCATATGGAGAAAGCGTTTGTGTCACTCTGTGGGTGACAGAATTTGGAATGATAGTGTGGAGAAATATAATTTATTTCGTTAGCATTTTTTTCAAAAGACTTCTCAGACACTGAGATATATATACCAATTATGTGCACTCCTTCAGTGCCTCCAAACTGTCATTATTTGGCCTTAACTGGAAATGTAAACAGGGAAATATATGCTTGGTAGGTTTTCTGATTATCATAACTCCTCTGAATGTGTTTTTTCTTCATAATCACTTGAAGCTGACACCTAAAGTCAAATTTAGAACTACTACAAGTGACAGCAACATAAATAGATATAGTCTTACTTTCAATTACTTAGAAATTACTACAGGTAAAATATTATATCTGTTTTCTCACCAGTATTACTGACTTTAGTTTTGGCCCTCAGGGTGCATATTTGATTTGAAATTCATTCTAAGCTGCATATTTAGGATATTTTCAATTTAGCAATATACGAGGCATCTACTAGAGTGTTATTGCTTCCTGCAATAACAGGTAGAAATAAAGAAAATAATGTTTTATGCACAACTCTGTAGTTACTGCAATTGTAAGTGGTAAATTTGCTGATCTCAATAAAACTTGAGAAGCAAAAATTTGAAGATAAATGAAAATGCTATTAATATAATTGCTTAGCCAAATATTTTACTACCGAGGCACCAAAATTTGGCTTCTGATGTTAGTGCTTAAATAGGAGCACCCAACTTTCAAATGTGCACAGCACTGTAAAAATTAGTGCTAACTTCAGCAAGTCTTGAGGTATCAGATACATCTGAAGCTATGTAAGTATAACAGAGGCATCTAAACTTAGACACTGACAGTTGTAAGAATGCTGATCTAATATGTATAAAGAGTTTTTAAAATGATTTCTGAAATAAATCCTTTTCTCTCTCCTCGTATCTGAGCTAGTTCAGCGTGTGAGGCCCATAAGAGTCCAAGTGATGTCTGCTTGCCCTTTCCCTGATGGAGCTGGCCCAGCCCTAAAAGAGACCCCTCTGCAGCTGTAGTTTGAGCTCACCTGGAATAAGATGAACCTAAGGAATAAGAAATGCAGGGTGCAGACCTGTGGGCAAAGAGGAGAAAGAAACAAAGGTGTCTGGCCAGACAGAGGCTCCCACGCCTGTGCTTGCTGGCATTGCTTGGTCCCAGCACTGGAAGCTGGCTCGGAGAGCACATCCTTGTGTTTCCTGGGGAGCTGCAGGTGTGTTTGAGGGAAAGCTGCATTTGTGGTCATGCAAATGACCTTGGGGATCTGTGCAGGCCTGGGGGCCATGGAGGCTGCACCGGAGGGAGGGCTGGGGCTTGGTATGATGCTGCCTGTGGACCAACCTGGGCCAAGGAGTGCTGGCTCAGAGAAAGGGTCAGGAAGGAGTGCAGACCGTGAGAAAGTAGGAGAGGGAGGGCCCCAGCACAGAAGGTGTGAGCTATCGGGGGAGCTAATGCATGTAGCTGATTATCTTCATATAAATCTCTTTTTATTTATGTTCTTCCAACACCCTGCTATATCCTTTTAGTGGCTTTTTGTGTTGACAATTCTCAATACTACTTCTTTATTCATAGCACAGCTTTTAAAATTAATTGTATTAAAATTAAAGCTTTGTCATAATGAAAAAGTTAATCTTAACAACAGATTTGAAGATGGCTGGCATGACTAATTACATTATTTGATTGTTTCCAGGTTTGCCATTCCTTTTTTGTGTTACTGCACAGTAAGTAGGAAGACCACAAATAGTTGATTTATTTATCCTAAAAATTCAGATCGAGTACTAAGGTTTGGAGATGTTATGGCAATGGAATATGTGGTATAGATAAGCAACTTTAAAAAAAGTATTTTCGCTCCTTTGCATTAGTGTCTAGTTTGCAGGTAATTAGTATCATCTGCTAACCATTTTGACCTGCTTCATTTAACTGTCTTGTCTCTTAAATAGGAAATGAATGTGCAGCATTATGTCAGTGTTTGTGAACCTGTAGAGTCCAGATATACTTTTCAGATATATATTTGGCTGCTTCTACAGATTGTGATCATTTTGGAGGCCCATGATTTTAAGAGTCCATGCATTTTCTGAGCATTTTTCATGCAGGACTGTGTTTGCTACCAGCTCTTTGTCACAATCCAGGACTGAGTATCAGACACTTTGTGACTTCCAGTGACTGGGTATGTACAGAAAAAACCACCCTGGCATGGTTGCAGCTACAGTGGGGGACCTACAAAACTCAGAATCACAGAAAATCTGGCTGAAAGGGTCCTCTGGAGATCATCTAGCCAAACTTCTCACTCAGAGTGGATTATACCCACTGCTCCATCGGCCGTACCTTTGTCTACCTGATCTCTGAACACTTCTAAAGGTGGAGATCCCACGCCCTCTCACAGAGTACAGAATAGGCAACCTGTTCCAGTGCTGCACTATCCTCCATGTGAACAGATTTTGTTTTTCAGGTGCAACCAGAACTTCCCAAGCCTCAGCCTACTGCCCCTTGTAGGTAACAGCACAATTGTATTTGTTGTACGCAGCATTTTTAATGCCGTATTTGTAATAGCAGAGGCAATGGCCAAGGTATAGGGAAAAATAACCAAAACAACTTGATCATTTAGTATTAAGGAAGTTTCCATTTTTAATGTTAACATAAAAGAGATTTTTGTTTGAGGGCAAATGGTCTATTTGGTCTCTACAATACTTATCAAGCAAAGAGTTAGAAAAATAACTTATAGTATAACTTTCTAATAAACTTCCAGTGCTTGTTAGTCTTCATCCAGTATCCATTTTACAGTGATACAGATTTCTTGAAGGTGCAAAAATTGCAGTTATTTCATATCAAATTGAGTTCTTCATCACTAAGGTTCTTCTGATAGTCAGGGTTGGGGTTTTTTTGTCACTGTCTTTAGAACACTTTTGAGGTCTCCATCTCGAAAGATCAAGATGTTCTTCAGGAGTATATGAGTTATTTTTATGTGTGTCTTGGTCTGTATACAACTGTACACTTCCAAGCTTTTGTATCTTATGACACAGGAAACAGAAGTCGGATGCAGCAGACATGAAAAGCAGCACAAATGGTGTGTAACGTTATGCACGTAATTCATAGAAAAGCCATGCATGTTTTCTAGTTACCACAGAAACAGCAGATTTAGTTGCTATTGGCCATGAACCATTAGATTAATGGTCAACCAGAAGACATTGTTTGATGGTGTCCGTAGTGTTTTTCTCCTTTGCTAGGCAATATTGTTAAAAGTGAAATGAAAAAAATCAGAAGCCCTTAGTGTACCCACACCTTTTAAAATGTTGTTTGTGTCTCTTCAGCTGGCTCAAAGCCCAGATTGCTTCTCCCCTCTTCACCATAAGGGTTCACCTCTCCATCATTTGATCCTGCTTTACCTTTGCTTTCTCTTGCTCTCCTGTAATGAAAATTCATTTTATATTAGAAAGTCCCTGTTCTGTTCAAGTCCCTCTGGATCCCCAGAATCCCTGACTGTAAATAATACTGTGTTTAACTGGAACTATTTATATAAAAGAAAACAAGTTAGGTTTAAGAAGAACTGCAGCAAACCTCCTATGTTCTTAGAAACCCTGTTAGTGGAGAGACATAGAAAACCAACCAAGCTATATTGTTGTTAATGCAGTAATATTTAAGGAAAACTTCATTACTGTACAGCCTACAATAAGATTACAGAAACCTGTAGGTGCTGATAAATGTGAGCAACTCTGCTGTTGGATCAGGCACCATGTTCCCAGCAGGACACCCCATCCTTCTTGCAGCAGGGTGGGCAGAAGCCTGGACACCCTGCAGCTCGCTGTGGCCACACTGGTGACAGCGCTGGTTAAACCATTGACAATGGGGAAATTGCATTAAGCTGCCAAAGCTGCCATGTACTGAGAGACAGGGAGCTGAACCTTTAGCTATCACTGTTGATGGGAGAGGGATAATAAGCTTTCATTCCTTAACTTGCTTCAGGTAAACTGGGCAGCCTAATTTGTAAATATTCCTGATGATTAAATTATCAGGACATCTTCCAGTGGTCATGGTCACATTGCTAAATAAGAGCTGTTCATTGACCTGTAAGTGGAAACTCTCTCCTGCTCTGACCTCTTCTATATAATCAAATACACCTGGCTGTCTTTCTAGTACACCATTATTCTGGAGTCCTTGTTAACAGTAATTCTTGCACTGACTTTTCATTAATGAGAGGAAGAACACGTGTGTGCATCATTACTGTATTACTCACTTTTTGCGATCTCTTTGCCCAGTGATGATCAAGGCAATAACTCCAATGACAACCAGACCAATGACCACCCCAAATACAATTAACCAGATGGTGACTGGTGGTTCATAAGGTGCAGCCAGGGTTGGATATATTCCCACAAACTCCAGTGTGTTATCATCCAGTCTGAAAGCCTCATTGATTCGTCCCCGAGACATCCTGCCATCAAATGCAAAGTCAAAGAGTTTCACACACTTATTGGAAGGAAAGGAACAGTTTTCAGTTGTTTTATAAATCTCCAGTGTGCCAAGCTCTGCCTGAACTGCTCAGTTGAAAAGGCTGTAGAGGAGATATTGCTAAACCCATATTCCTTCTGGCATGTGAGTGACGACCACAGGAACTTAAACCCTTAACCTATTGCAGCTTAACTGACATGTTCAGACACTGTATGGACTCTTAAACTCAGTCTTAAATATAACATTGATCAAATGAACCTTCTGATCTTCCTCTCTCTTTGTATTTTGCCCTTCATTCTCTTTATCATTTCTTGTATATCCAAAAGTTTCTTAGATATGACACATAAAACCCCAGCTTTGACATCTTACCCGTTTCCCTCCTACAATCTTACACAACTTCGATTCTTGTGTTTTTCACTGCCCTGAAAACCCTTTCCCTAGTGTATCATCTGGGCCCAGTTTTTCCCTAAATTTCCACATCTGCTATTGAGTGCTAACCCAAAAGTGCCTTTCACAGCCACATTCTGTTCCCTTAGTTCACCAACTTATCTCACTGCTTTTTCAACCCCATCTCATGTTGATGCTGCTTTTAGATTTGTGCCCTTTTCATTTCCCATTGCACATTACCCATGATCTTCTGCAGAGCTGCAGTTTACTTATCATTTTTACAGCAATGACTTACAGTGGTGTCACACCACTGTCACATTGCTATAAAAGAGCTGTTCACTGACCTGTAAGTGGAAACTCTCTCCTGCTCTGACCTCTTCTATATAATCAAATACACCTGGCTGTCTTTCTAGTACACCATTATTCTGGAGTCCTTGTTAACAGTAATTCTTGCACTGACTTTTCATTAATGAGAGGAAGAACACGTGTGTGCATCGTTACTGTATTCTGTACTTCAGAATATAAAATAATTCCTTTTAAAGTTTGAGCAATTATATCTGCTGGCAAGGTATGATGCAATGAGCTATGCTTTGGCAATTTTACAAGCCTCCTGAAGCATTTTACATTGGCTGTTGTCCAAGACACTATCTGATAGATGGATTGTTTTCTTTCTGTCATAATAGTTTTCATCCTAGTTTTTCTCATCCCACTATTTCCATTTCAACTGCAATATTGACTTCCTTGTCGCTGCTTCAGCCTCAGCTGACTTAAGCAGTGCTTTTCCTTCCACGCTTTCATCTGGTAGTTTGGTTGGGGTTTTTTTCCCCCCAGAGAGCAAAACCTCACCTGATGGCATTTTCCACATCAGCTTTGGGCACAACATCACTGATATTACCCGGCATGCTGACAGTGATGTAGAAGGAGACCCTTTGTGTCTGTTCCCCAACATGAATGTCAGTAATTCTGAAGGAGAAACAGAAGAGAAAGGTTATTTTCATTGTTGAGATGACATTAGCATTAAATTCAGGCAAATGAACAGTTGTGTTTGATTGGCATTGCCAGAAGTTTAGTTTATGCTGGGGAATGCTTTCAAGTGAAATCAGCTGGGAAGTGAAATCAATTTTCCTGCCAGAATTTCTTTTTCTGTGTAGGAATTTGTATCTTGAGCTGGAGACAGTCTACCTCACACCTAAGACAAACCTTGCTGTAATTTTCCACAGCACATAATCATTTGCAGAACAGAGAGTGTTTGGGGTTGGCCCCATGGATGAGGTGATATATGAAGTACCAAGGGAAAAAAAAAGTTTTCTTCCTTATTTTTCTAGATTCTAGATATTACATGACTGATGTTCTATGAAGTAAAACCTAATAGCTTAAGTAGATAGCTCCTGAACATTATTGAAGATACTTAATCAAAAGGGTTGTCTTTCTTACCAAAATCATTCTCAGGTGAAAGATTTTGTTTGTAACTGAGCCTAGACGAGATTAGTAAGTCTGTACCAAATTCTAGTGCTTTATAGTCAACATGTTTATCTTTCCTTGGCCCCAAACTGCTTGGATATTCAGTATCATACACATACATTGCTAGAAATGTTTATTTCTAATCAGTACCTTCCCTGATACTCCTATATAGGTGTTGGCCATGAATTGTCAAGGTTCATCTCCATCACTGATAAGCTATGGGAGACAAGGCCTTCCTACCTCACTTTAGCACATTACTCATAAACTTCAGGCTCTTGAGTGGAAAGACACCAAGTACCCAAGCTGGCATCTTGCCTTTTGCAAACAGCTGATGTTTGACATAGTTTCTGTCACCTTACATTTGACAGAAGGCACAATTAATTCCACCAGTTCATGCCGTTAGCCAACCAGAAGCAATGGAGGCATAGCTGGCACAATTAAGCAAGCCACTCACTGGAAGTCAACTTCCTGTTTCTTCACCTCCGCAAAGTATTTTCTCATGGCATAGGCGACAGATGACTTGAACAAGAAGAGCTCACTTTCATCCCATTCATACTGCAGAAACAGCACAAGAGAAATTCATCAGAGACGGCAAGAAATCAGAGACACTGAAAAATCCTTCTAAAAAGAAATAGCGATTGTAATGCTTGGCATGCACTTCAGTATTATATACTTGTGCCATGATAGCACATCAGAAACCAACCCAAACCCCTTAGCTCCATTAATCTGGGCACTGTGCAGGAGAATAACCAAGGAGGCATCCCTGCTGCCAGACATCATGCTGTCCCTCTGCAATCTCTGGTACCTGTATATGAGACTGCTGAAGATGCTGCAGTCCCAGCACATCTCCCTGCCTTAGAGGGAGAAAAGACCATCAGCAAGGCTATTCCTACAAAATATTGTGCATTCTCTTTGAATTTTAAAGATTTCATAATTTAGATCTTGTTTTAATCACATAATTTTATTTGCAGACCTGTTCTATTAAGGATGAGAATTTTTGTGGCAGAGTTGTTGTGTGAAGGCTAATTTATTTGCTTGATGAGCTGGGATTTTTGTTTGGGGTCTGTTTTGGTAAGAAGCTCTTTGCATCTGTACTTCTGCAGCAAGCACATATTTGTTGTTTTTCCCTGGAGAATAGATAGGTGATATTAAAAAAAATGTACTGCCTGTGTGCAGGCTTCTCCTGGCTTGCCTTATGAGTCCGAAGTTATTTGCAGTGGAAGACAAAAACAGCTTCCCTGGGGCAGGAACCAAGAGCTGTACAGGGGGCAAAAAACGTGGCAGGAGATGATAAAGCAGCCTGGTATGTTATGCAATAGCATGTGTGCACGAAGGGAAAATTCCCAACTGAACTCTGTGGCAATATCTTTTTATTCCCCTAAGGCATAGATTTGATTGTGTTTATGGTACCTGGCCAGGAAGGCTTATAAATGCTGTCAATGGTAGACTTACACAGCTCCTGACTTTCTTGAGTGCTATTCAGGAAGGTGTGGTAGAAGGCAGCTCTGTTGTAACAGGCTTTATAAAACCCAGCTACATTTTTAACCGTGTCCACCTCTTGACACTGATATAGAGTGAGAGAGATGTATAAATATCTATGAGGAAGACAGGGATAGACAGGGATAAACTGTTTAGCTGGGTCTGGTGCATTAGGACAAGGAATAATGGTTTTGACTAAAAGATAGTTGATTTAGATTAGTTACTAGGAAGAAATTCTTTACTGTGAAGGTAGTGAGGCATTCGAACAGGTTGCCCAGAGATGTGGTGGACACTCAGTTTCTGAAAACATTCAAGGTCAGGCTAGGTGAGGCTTACAGCAACTTGATCTAGCTGAAGATGTCCCTGCTCATTGCAGCAGGGTTAGGTTAGCTGATCTTTAAAGATCCGTCACAACCTAAACTGTCCTGATTCTATTAATATAGGGGAGGAAAGAGCAGAAAGAACCCACTGCTGTCAGTCCATTCAGCACCCGGTCCCAGGAAAGGTGCAGGTACCCAAAGCCATGGTAATCAGAGCAGTCATTTGGAAGGCAGCGGCTGTGCCAGCCCTGGCTGTTCCCACCAGGAAGGGCTGAGGCTGAGTCCCCTTCACAAGGCAAACGCCCCCAGCTTTCTCCTGCTTGCGCAGCCCTGCACTGAAGCACCTCTTGTTACTGCTGCTGCCTCCGGCAGCTGGCACTGTTCACTATCACAGCTAAGAAGCTTTTGCTGGGGTTTCCCAATTTTCTATCTACACCCAACATCTTTAGGTTTGCAGTGCTGCTATTATTACTATTATTATTATTATTATTATTACTACAAGGATCTAATTCAGCTTGATTCCTCTACTGATGCATTCTGTACTTAGCATGTTAACTTTTTAATCATTTATTCATTTCTCTAGCTTATATTTTGTCTTTTTCAGTCTAACGTATTTTAATTGCCACTGTGCCTCTCAGTTGCCTTTATAAAAACTGTTACTGGCTGTGTGGATGGGAAGTAGTTGGCTGGCTTCTCATCTGTGTTTGAGTCATGACTACCCACACGGCTTCGCCAGGCATCTCAGGAACCCATCTTACGCTGCGCTTTACAGAAGCCGCTTTGCTTCCAGAGAGAAATGAACCCTGCCAAGCACCTCTGCTCTGGTACGGTGGGCTTCCTCCAACATCCCACATGCGACTTGAAAGACAGTGGAAGTGTGGCCTCTGATTCAAAAAAGATTTTTCATTGTAAAATACATCTAAATGCCTGCAGGCTGACAGCTCTCAGGTCCCTAACAGTCTTGTGTGGCAGCCCTTACAACGTGATCATATATATGGCATTGACCTGGTGGAGAATTTTGAGTGAGTGTTCGAAGAGCGGTCTAGTTTCCAAGTGGCAGTCAGGGGCTGGTGCTCCTGGAACTGTTTATTTTAAATATGACAGACCCCAAGGGATTCAGTAGGGATCTTGCAGCACTTTCCCTTGTGCGGGCACTTTCATGAAGCCCCAGCTCAAGCAAAGCTGTGGATGTTTCAGCCTCATCAGCTGCACTGCTGATCCAGGGATGCTGCGGCTGCAGCTCTAATCTCATCAGCCTGAAAACAATTAGCAGGGTAATTGTGGCAGTGCACGCTCTGGTAGCGCTGGCGTTGAGCCCATCCGAGAGTCTGGATGTTTAATATGCCAGAACTTGGGGCTATTGAAACTTCCCTGCTGGGACCAGCCAGGGTTGAGTCGCGGCCGAGAGCCTGTGTGAGCCGCAGCTGCCCCGCGCCCCCAGCACAGCTGTACCTCTGCCCAAGAGCAGCAATCTTTCCCTGTCTGCTCTCTCCAGCTAACGAGCACAAATGCAAAAATGTTTGCTGGCATAGCCAGAGTGCTTTGTGCTGTCAGGTCAGTGCAAAGCAACTCAAAATACACCTTAAACAAACAGCTGCACGAGGCCCACACATTCTGTGCACTGTGAGCCCTGCAAAGCACCCAAAACACATTGCTCTGTGTAGATGGGCTGAGATTCCTGCCCAAGATTCTCCCTGCCTTTTCTCTATGCCAATTCACGCATGTACCATTACCTGTTGCTGGCATACCAGCATTCAGCCATGTCCCTGGGGGCTCAGCATAAAAGAAATTTGTGGGGAGGCAGAAAGCAACCGAATAGAAAAGGTTTCTTGCAAGTTGGTGATGTGAACTGGTTTTGAGAGGAAAATGTATGGCTTGCTCTTCAGAGCTTAGGAACCTACCATCCATACAATAATTCAAATTAAGTAATCTGTATGAGATTGTTTTACAGCTGCTCAATTGCACAACAAAAGACTATGATGGCTAAAGGCAGGCATAAAAATGATATTAAGCTAAACATTAACCATAATGACTAATAAATGTGTTGTAATATGGAACCTTTTCATGCTGTTGATATCAGTTTTGAATTGTATCTAACTTGACTAGGCAGTCTAGGAAGCAATAGAACTCCAGTGGGGCTTGCATGTGAGAGAGTGATAGAAGCAGGAGCATCAATTCATATGAAAAATGAGCCCGTGGGTTGTGTCCTTGGTAGTGCATTAGGCTCCAACACGCAGGTCTAAATGACCTGCCTGACGACATACTCGTTCTTGGAAAATTACTAATGTCCTGCAAGGTGAAAATGGCTATTAACAGGAATGAAGTGTCTGCACTTAAACCTCCTACAGTGCCTCCATGAGATTAGCATAAAGAGGAAGAGTTAGAATAAGGAGTGAATTTTCAGCCTGGGTTAAGCAGATGGGCTAAGCCAATGCTCTGTTTAAAATCGTAAAAGCCATCTTCGGCTTTGATGAGATTTTTTTCATTGCTATAATACATTTTATTGGACCAGCTGGTATAATTGGGGAAAGCAGACAAGCTCTTGGGAATGAAAGCCCTTCTCCTCGTCTGAAACAGAAGCAGCTGCACTGTACTGTCCCCCGCAATCTCAATAACAAAGCTGTCTCTGCATCAGGGTTGGAGGGCAGGGAGGCAGCTGAATATATTAGGGCCTGGAAATATTACACTAAACAGGCAAAAAAAAAAAAAAATCTACAGAGAAATGCTAACAGATTTTAGTTTGAAATCAAGAGCATTTAAGAATAGAGAGTGGGATCCACCAGCCTGCTTTTAAATGTGAAGTAGCTGCTCTAATAACTTCTGAAGGCAGCCACTATAACCATGATAATGACAATTAGAGGAAATTAGGTAGAACCTTTTTGTGGATACATCAGCAAATCTGAGAAAAATACAGCCATTTTCATGTACACAGGTTCCCCTATGTTAGCCCCCCAGGCCTGCTCTGTAGGAGGAAAAAAATCATGATTGGTATCTCTACAGAATAACTCATCTAGCTGAGATGCCTTTCCTAAAATGGGTGGGATAACTCCCTGGAGAAGTTCCTCCACTAATTGTAGAGGGAGTCTTGCCCACAAATACAGACAAGACATCTTATATGTGATAACCCTTCACCTGAGCTGATGCCACCCTTCAGACACAAAGATCAGCTACACCCTGACCCATTTTCTGAGCACCATTATCACAACACCTCTGTTGCCCAAGCACTAAGAAGGGTGCCACAGGACCAACACACTCACCGCCTGGTTCCCCAGAGCTGACTTCAGGCTGATGCGCACTTTGATGGCATTGCTAGAATCTGGTTTAGAAAGAAACAAGGGCCATGTTAGAGCAGCAACAAAAATTCTGTTCCTGGGAAATGCTGAGGTGGTTAAAATTTCCTTACAGGTTCCCCTGCTCCCCTTGGAGAGCTTGGTGGGACTGATTTTGTTTCCCTTCAGTCATCTCTACTGCAAACACACTCATTTGAGTTCCCAAGTCTGGTTTTGTAGAAGATAAAAGGAAAATCCCTCTTTCCCACCACTGGGAATGAGCAGCTTAAATGCAGATGCTGGTGCCTAGTTAGGTGAATCCCACTGTCAGAGACTGGCACAGGGCTGTAAGAGTTATGGTGCTCTCCAGTACTGGCAGTGATTACATATATATAACCTGGCTGGTTCATCACTCAGTGTCACAATAAGCTGAAAAATGCATTTTTCCACAGTCTCCTCCTTTTCGTCCCCTTGAGCTCCCCTCTTTGACTAACATATGTCAGCAAAAAGCATAGCAGTAATTTTGTTGTACTGGTTTGCCCCTATGCCTGGCTTCCAGGACCCATGGCTCCCAGCTCTGCAATACAGGCACACTGCTTTCAGACAAGTGCCACACAAGACCAAGCTTCTGGTCTTTCTTCCTTCTGTACAGGGTAGGGCTCTGACAAACACGTGTGCTGACTTCTCCAGCTCTGGCCATGAGGAAGCCAGTCTGTCTTCCTGTGAGTTAAACTTACAGCTCAGTGTTTATTTCCCATAACCCTGCTTTTCTAGGGAGAATAGCCTCCAGCAGCTGCAAGGGAGAGGAACTTTGCTAATTAAGGGTTGTGAAGACTAACAAGTGTCCTTAAATTACCCACAAGCCATACGTACATGGAGCCCAGTCTGTTTTCCAGCCAATGAATCTGCCAGAATTGTTTTTTTTCAGCCACTCATATAAAGGTTCAAAGTAGTTGAGCAAGGGAGCTGCATTCAGGTATTTTTCTCCTGTTACACTTTCCAGCGCTTGAGTCCAAGGCTTGGATCTCCCTAATTCCAGCATTTGTCTGTATATATGGAATGAGAAGTAATATGTTATTGCCATGTTCCGTCTAGATGAGAAAAACACTCTGTGATCAGTATAAAAGTGTTCTTTTTTGCTTCTGAACCCACTCCTTTCTCCCAACATTCCTATTAGTAAAAATATTTTATTCCCACAAACAAGTAATTAAACCTTTGATGTTTAGAATGCTAGTGTACATAAATTTAGTCAACTTGTCAAAATTAATTGAGCAGGTATACGCTAAATTTCCAAGCTAGGTTTATTCTCGATGCAACCTCATTGACTCCAGAAATTTCCAAGGATGACAGGCTTTGTTATATTCTGATTTACTACGTGTGAGAAATTTACTTTGTTACCTGAGTCTCTGGCCAGCTGCAGTGGAGTTGGTAATGTCACACTTATGAAGAGGGCCAGTATGGTTAGCTGCCTTGCAAAGTGCCTCCTGGAACTGGAACTGATAGATGGTGCGGGTGTAATACCTAAAGGAAGGGCAAGGAAAAGGGAGGCACAGGTTTTATTGTTGTCTGCCAAGGAAACCTGCAAGCCCTTGGCCTTTGGAAAGCTCTGCTGTGTCAGCTGTCACTCCTGGGAGACTGCACTACAGAGAGAGAGGCCAGCTGATATTTATAGCCTAAGCTAACTCAAATTTAGCAAAATGCCAAGATCAAATGGACTAAAAGTGCCCCAAATCTGTTAGTTGCCGCATAAATCAGGAGAGAGTAAAGTTTTTAAGGTCCAGATCTCTGCTCGGAGCCCTCTAAATGAGGTGGCTGGGATACAGAGGACATCCATGGCTGCATGTGCATGGCCCAAGTGACATGGGACAAAGTGATTACCCAGGAGGCAAACACCTCATACAGAAGTGCTCCTGCTGGTTTGATGGCAGCATGAAACTTTTCTGCTCAGCAAGAAGCTCAGCAGCCTCCTCACTGCTCAGAGATTATTATGGAACAACCCCTGATATGCAGAGAAACACTCCCGTTGAAACCAGCAACCTTCAGTCTGGGCTTTAAACAAAATAAGATTGGGTCCTGAGACTCTCCAGCAGATGTTTTAGCTAGCTGGGGCTGGTTCTGTAAACAAAACTTGAGTCATGAATTAAACACTGCACTACCTTATGAAGGAGTAATCATTGGCCACATGAAACAGCGCAGCAGGGTCACAGTAGGTTTCATCATGAGGGACTGGTTCCACAACACCAACTATGTCTCTCCTGGAGATGAAGGAAAAACACAGGGCTTCTGTTTATAGACAATAAGGAAAGGTAATCTGACTCAACTTTTCTTCTGCTTTGTCTGATACATATGGACACCTCTCTCACTTCCAAACAAAAGAATTCCATACAGCTCCCGGTAACCCCAAGCGAGTTCTGCTCCACAGCTAGAGACCACAGAGAGGCAGCTGCTTGTAAACTCATAGTGCAAGGAGGGGATCTGTATGATAGCAGGGTGTGCAGAGAGAAGTTAGTGGTATGAAATAATCTACAAGACATGAGCTTCACGTGCACAGCCCTCATGCCCTGGGCCATCCCCAGTTTAGAGACCTGAATTTTTGTTCTGGGCAAGTGCATGCAGAGACTGGGCAACCCAAAAGGTAGATGGCCTCCTGTGCCACTGGGCTGGAGATGAGCTTTCTCTTTATTTTCCTCTCCTGAGAAGTACTACAGAAACAAACCTATGCCTTAAGTTCTGAAAATGGTAATAAGCTTCCATGGAAATATTTTTCATAAACCTGTATTTCAAGTAGAGAGCTTTGCAGTGCCACTGCAACAGATGTGATAAAGCTTCCCTGAACAATTTGTCATTCTCTGCTTCTCTGACATCTCTGCTACTTTTGAATACATTGAAGCTGATTGATTTTTACAGTGGGTCAGGAGGCTTGCATATATCAAGTTTTATTATAGATTCTGTTCGCTGATGGAGGCTTACTGTTCATGTTCGTGTTAGAGTTCAGGCTCCATTTTCAGTGTGAGGCTTGCTTGGTTTCTTGGCATTTTTCTGCCCTCATATTAAAACCAACCTGGGAAATTACAAACTCCAGTCTGAATCATACTGATTTTTAATCTTGTGCTCCAAGGTGCTGAAAATAGACTGACTGATGGGCATAATCTGAAAAGGCTCTCTGGTTGTTACTTGCCGAGGGAACTGTATTTTCTTTACCGAGAAAGATGGTATCTTAGTACACAAGAAAGGAAAGATTCCGTCTGAAATCTTTCCGACAATTTGCCTCCAAAACCATTGTATGGTGGGGAGGAAACACAAAGCAGAGAAGTGCGCTCAGATACTTGGTAGGTTGAGGTCTGCATGCTTCTCCAGCTGGCAAGTGCAATCAATTTCACTTTCCACTTGTCCTTAAGGGTGTGGGGAGCAAACTAGAACACATGACCAATGAGACTGAGAGAAGGGCTATACTTTACCTATGAAGATGTCTTGGGGAATGTGTCAGGGGGACAGAAATATTGATCTGAAACAGGCCATGCAAAGGCCATGGGCTGTCTTTGTCAGGAAGCTGATATTAGAAACAAGGTGGAAGTTTTTTGAGAGGCAGGGTAAACTTCTAGGGGCTGTACACAGGGTTAATGGGGACATATGCCTTATGAGACATTGTCTGCATCACTACTGGGTATTTCTAGCTGGCACTCTACTGGTATTTACAGAAACACCCAGAGACACTGATCATGCCCTATGGGAGCACAAGCACTTCAGTATGTTGAGTAACTAGGGTTGAGTTTGCAGGTTCATATGAAAAAAATCCCCTTTGTTTCTCAAACTTACTTCATCTCCCACCACCGTTTGGTCCATTCCTGCTTTGTAATCTCACCCCTAAACACCATCCACCTCCACTTCTCCAGCATGTAAGTAAAAGGCATTGTTCCAACAATCGTTAGTGCTTGTTTGAGCAGAAAGTTGATTTCAGTTTCTGAAGAGAGAAGCAGTTAAGGTAATGGTTATGATAGCAATTAGTATCTGATTAGATGGCTAAAGTAACTTCCCGTTAAAGCTAATGCTTACATCTTGTTTGAATTACAGATTTTCACTAAAGAAAAAGTGGAAGGAAGAATACTACTGAAAACAAAACATGAGATAAGATCATTTAGGAATTGTACACAGTTTTGTCTCTCTTTCCCCCAAACTCTTAAATAACCTAGTCCTTTGATACATTCAATTACCCATCACTGAGAACCTTTCCAGTCTCTGGGGAATTTTGAGCTGAAGACATCTCAAAATGTATAAAATGTGCATCTTCATCCCTCTAAGGCAGTACTCAGAAGCCAGATGAACCGCATTATAATGAGGGCCTACCTATGTTGTCACTCAATATTCACTTAAATGGGAGATGTAAATCTCAAGTTTTCAGTTTCATTTGAACTGCTAAATACATATCTTGATAGAGATATGTACAGATTCATGCAACAGAAATTGAAAAAAGTTTTAGAGACTCATCTAGATGAACTCAAAGATTTAAGGATGAGGTGTTCGGTACTGAAGGTAATGAAGTGCTAGCTATTTCTTTTTAAATTATGTAGCAGCACTGTAAAGCAGTGATCCTTGCTTCACAATGTTATTTGGGGAAAATATAGTATTTCTGGTAAATTAGAGGAGTAAGATTTTCAGAAGCCTGTCAGTTGATTGCTGAGTTTGCAGGCACAATTTTCTGCTAAAAATAAGGCCAGGAAGTGCTTTCACATAAATATATAATATTTATTCATTTATTTACCTTCATCATTTTGGAAAGTTGGCTCTAGGAGATCAAGAGATTTCAAGTGCTGAGGAGTGGCTGCAGAAAGTGACATAATTTCACCTACAGCTTCGTGGAAGCCCTCATTGGCACCGCTCCTCAGCAGGTAGGGCTGCCCCGAGTATGCCATGTCGTACTCAATGTGGCCCATCTCGTGGTGTGCAGTCAGGAAGTCATCCATGGTCACTTTGGTGCACATCTTGATCCTTGAACAAAGTGTCTCTGGTCAGAGAGACAGTGGCCCAGGGAGAGGTTGCCTGAGCCCTGTCTGCCACAGCCATGGGGCAAAGGCCCACCAGGCTTGTGAATGCCTCTTGCCCCTTGCAAAACCTGGGCAGCTACCTCCTAGTTTGCAGTTCAGAGCCTCCTGCTACAGCAAGACTTCATGGGGAACTCAGCAAAACACCTTCAGCCACCTTGAAATTGTCCAGGGAGTAAAAGAAAACTGCTGTCTTGTGAGAACAGATGTCCCCTAAAACCTGGCAATAAACTCACTGTATGTGTGGGAGTAAGTAACCACCACCAGCCTCAGGAAGATAGTAATGTATAAAACCCTGTGTGTTGGTGACTCCTGCTACTTCATCGCTGTGTAGGTACTATTTATTAAAGGAATATCTTCCAAATAGGGTTTCTTTTCACCTGCCCCAGACTGCTGAGGTGTGATGCTGATGTGTTTCACTAAGGCTCTGCTGGGCACCAGCTTCTTTTCCTGCGTAACTGTGGGGACTGCAAGAGGGGTCAGAGTTTCTGCAAGAAGTCTTCATCCTGTGGGAACTTGCTGTCCCACTCCTTTCCCAAATATGGAAGAAACTGATGGCTTTTCATGAAACTGGATAACTCTGCTAAAGACAGACAGTGGGCTCTCAGGAGATTTTCCCTTCCTGCCCAGGAACCCACTGCCATTGCTGCAAAATGTGCAGCTGTCCACAAATCTCGCTGGTATCCACCCGCATTTCTGCTTATTTATTAAGCCCTAGAACACAGTCATCATTTCTCTAATGCATACAAATATTAGTCACTTCTCTGCTAAAATTTGAGAGTAGATCTTGAGTAGATGTACTAGTAAATTTGAGTAGATATTCACAGGAAAATTTACACGGAAATGTTTACAGCCACACAGGATCCCTGCTTTCTTGTCTTCCTTCCCCCTCTTATCAGCCAGAAAAAAAATAAAGGACAATTTCTAACTTAAACCAGCATGGTGCTCCCTTAGTGAAAATATGTTTGTTCTCAGAGGTGGTATAAAAAGGGGTCACAGCAACTCCAGTACCTGTAATCGTTTTTGCCCAGGTCCCATGCTGTAGGATGGCAGACAACCTTCCTGTTGTCAGTCGGCTCCGTGAGCATGGAGTTATTCCAGAAGCCCTTAGTCATGCTATCAAGGCCAATGGAAACAAAGAAGGCCTCAGCAGCTTCAAATATTTTAATTGCATCCCATTTCTGAAAGAGACAATGCCACCATTAACCACTGCTTCTGCATGGAGCCTGTTCCCAATGCCCTGCTCAATACAGGGCAGCTGGCTTCGTATTTATTTCCCAGGAGCTTCACACTTGCACCTGGCCTGTTGAAAGTAAGTCAGTAGCGTCTGCCTTTGGCACTTCTGTAAAGTCTGCTGGGAACTGGAATTAAGTGTCTTCCCTGCAAACAAAATAGGTTTCTGCACTCAGAGGTTCAGCAGATAGCACCTGACCCAGACCAGAGAAGCTCTCAATAAAAGGTAAGCTAAGATAAAAAATGCATTCCTGTCAGTAGTTTGTCAGATCTGTGATCCAACCCTTCAGCCAGTTCAGCCAGCCTGGGGACAACTCGCTTGAGGAAGTGGAGCTGCATTCCCAGCAGATGAGCACGAGGGATTTCAGCCAGAACCATAAAACCTGGCAAACGTATCTATAGGAGTGCTTATCAGATTGTGACTGCATGGTGAGGTCCAGGATAATTCTGCCATTCAGAAGTTGTATTATTCTACCCAGCAGGAGCTCTGCATTTACTGGACTGAGCTCTCACAGAGACCTGGCTGGCAAACAGCTCATCTGGATGAAAATCCCAAATTGGGCACACCTACCAACAAGGATGAGCCCACCCATTGCTCAAAGGCTCTGTAAATAATGTTTCCCTTCTTGAAGTGGCACTTCAACAGACACAAATTTATGACTACAAGGGGGTCAGTAGTGTAAAACAGAGGTGACATTAATGCAGACTTGTGCAAACTGCTAATGAATCAAATTCAATTATTCCTTCTCTTACCAGCATAACATTTTCATCGAGTGCTGCCTATGACAGGATAGTAGATTTCAGGTGAATAATTGCATTTCAGAAATCAAATTTCACCTATCACTCTAGTTTATAAAAGGAGTGGGGTTTTGGCAAGACAACAGGGAATTATCCTCACCCATGTTCTTGGTTTGGTAAAGGTGCTGTCACAGCTGTTAGCTCTACAGATCTCAAACACAGACCTTGTGGTGCTATGCAGTTATCAAAAGATAACAGGCAGCATTGCAGTTTCTCTAGCTGTATCCAAATAAACAAGACCAACAAAAATAAAACAAACGGTGATATACAAACTATTTGATTATGGTAATGACTGGCAAAGGTCATATTTGATATCAGCCTACTCCAGGAGTCCTGAAATATGTATAAGTACAAAATATATCTCTTAATGGATAAGTGTCTCTGAGGAAAACAGACTTGCAGACAAGATTAAGGGAGTCAAAGAGGGTAGAGGAAAAAAGAGAGCAGCTAAGGGGATAGGTACAGTGAAAAATGCAAAAACCACTTTAAGGTGAAAATCAAAAAGGATACAAAAAGAAACACTTTGTTGGCAGTGTGTCTGCCTGAGGGCAGCCATGGATTTATAGAGAGCAGCCGATATGTGGTGCATAATTTTTATAACATCTAGATTTGTTACATAATGTATATTGCATAAAGGCATGTCTTACCTTTTCAACCATTGCAGAAGTTACATCAATGTTTGGTTTGGCTGGATAAGGAACAGTCAAGGCATACAGATTTGTCCAGAATCTACCCCACATATCACCTTCATAAAAACAGAGAAACAAAGAAATACTTTAAATGATTTATTATGTATTGCTCAAAGGTGCCTGACAGGTCTATAAATTGTGCAGTGTCAAAAATAGGGACTCCTATACATCCAACCAGGCCTGATCCAGATGTGGGTGGGGCGAGTTCTGAAGGGTCATGTGTAGGTCAAACTCAGATCAAGGATCATTTTATTACTCAATATCAGCTATTCTTGTATAATATAGTTTCAGGACTGATCACATTCCTAGAGGTGTATGAAAACTGAACATCCTTTTTGTTAGTCCACATGATTGTTGTGCCATGTTCAGGTACACAACAGTTACAGCAGCTTAATGCTGCATGCTTTGAAAGCCAAGTCATGAAATGTGGGACCTTAAAGTAAAATTTGAGAGGGAAAACAAGTCTCTCTGAAACTCTCACTTCTAAGGAAGACAAGTGCTGCAGAGGGGAGGGAAATGTCCCAGCCCAGTGCTAGAGTTTTGTGCTGTGTGAGGTTTAGTGAGGATGGGAACATCTGTCTTCCCTTCCTGCCACTGCTGCTAAGCATTTGTATCATCTCTGCTAGGAATTTATCCATTTCTCCTCTACCCTTCTCTTATCTGTAACCTTTTTGTTAATATCCTGATTAAACAGTCAGATTACTCTCCTCCCATGTGCCTGAAGGTGACTGTCCTACGTATAAAGTCAGGTTTGCATGACATGGACGCGTTGACATACCCAGTAAGTGAGCAGGGAGGCATCCTGTGGAGCTGATGAGCTCAGGGCCATACACTTGCTCCAGCTTGTGTCTCACGTAGGCATGCAGCTGCTCGTACAGAGGTTTTATCTGGAGGCAGATGAAGAGAAGGAAACAATTTTTTTTTCACTTTGCTGTATTCCGCTCATCACTCCTAAACAGAGAGCCTCAAAGCTGTCTTTGACAAAATTCTCCTGGCAGGTAAGTGCACTCCACACCTGCAGCTGAGCTTTGCCCCCTGCCTCAGGGCTCAGGCACTGAGTCCAGATTCCAGCCACAGAAGTCTTGTTCAGGTGAGAGGGAGGCAGCATTGCAAACTTTGGAGCTGGAGTATCAAGGACGCCATCTACCCCATGAACCCTGCCTGGAGGAGAGACGTGAACCTGCAGAGTTCTCTCTTCCCCTGCCTTTGGGGACCAAGCTCGTCCTTGAATGGCTACAGAGGTAGAAATGTCATGTATGTCTCTTCACATCTGTTTCTGTTAAACCCATGTAGACTTAGATCAGCCAGTTTAAAGATTTCATCTTCCTTTGTAACATCAGCGTATGAGCCCACCATTTCAAAACACAACCCTGCAACCCAGGTGAGAGCTTTTCCTGCCTCTACCTGCTCAAATGTCTTCTCCACATCTTCGATCAGCTGGTCACGGCTGTATTTGTAATTTTCTGGAGACTTTGCTTCATAATTTGCTCTCCAGTAGTCTCCGTAGTCAGCGTAATCTGTAAAGCATGGATGCATCACATGAGGACACCAGATGTAGCACTGCTTAGGTCTGCAGGAGAAGTGCAGCTCCCTGCTGATCCCACGAAGACCTGCAGCCTTTCCCCAAAGTGAAGCAGCAAAGATAGTTTGGGTTTAGCAGAGAGTAAAAAGCTTCCCTGAGGGTCTGTCTCATGAACATGCAGGTATGGGAGATTTCCAAGAAATTCAGAAATTGCAGACACCGTTATCTGCTAGTTAAGGTCATTCTTTCTGGAGATGGAGGTCAAAGGAAATCAGGAATCCTGACTGGAGCTCCTGCAGCTATGAGGGACAGCAGCCTCTGCTCAGGCTGGATGCTAAGGGGTTCTCACAGAAGGTATAAACTGGAGGACATTGAATATGGGCCTGCTCTTGCAGAAACTAAACCACCAGGACAGATGCAGACACCAGAAGTGACATTCAGCTCCCAGTTCCACTAAGACCTCCAGTCCACCGAGCTCCATCAAGCCTGGTGTTAAAATGGCTCCTAGCTGAAATCTCTTCCTTAGTGGTACGGAGGAAGACCATAATGACCATTTCTTAATGTTTGGCTTTTTTCCCTGTCTTACTATTTGGACCATATTTTCTTATCTAGCTCCAGCTTGACAGTTTTTGCCAAACAAGGAGCATGGGAAAGCAGGTGATACAGCTGCAGTCTGGCCAAGAGACAGATGATGTAGCTACTTCAGAAACTATCTTAAAAGACCCCAAAAGAAAATTAGAAGCAGCTGCTATTGTTCCTTGAAAAGACAATTCCATATGATTTGTGTGAAGATCTCAGACTGGAAGCACACTTCCCTTAGTACAAAATCCTTTTTGAACACCCAGCTGCACCTGCTGTCCCAGGCCTACTAAAGCTGATCATTCCAGCTAGGGAATAATGCTTATAAACATACTAATGATTGTGGCTGCTGCAAGAAGGTCAAGGCCCATAGGAAAGAGAAGATGTCGCCAAAACTCAGGAATACTCAGAAGCTGTTTAAATGGAGTGTGCTTGTCCACAAATCACAAATGGTTCAGTTCTGGTAGGTATGTAATGAGGGGCACTGATGCACTATGGCCTTTGGGAAAAGTGCCAACAAGGAAGGGTGCCAACAAAATGTGCCTCTTCTTCCAGACTGATAAGAAATCTGTGAACAGGTCAATGGCAGCTGTCTGCATTGCCTCTTACTTTGAGATATGCAACCAAGAGCATATAATGTGTAAATTATGTATGTGTTTTGAATTCCTGGGAAAATTGTGTAAGACTGCAGTATGTTTACTAGTTTCTGGAAACCAGAAGAAAAAAAAAAAAGATAAACAAAAAGAAAGAAAAAAAAAAACCAACGTGACTTACTATTAAGCCTTGCAGCCTCATTTTCAAGTTCGACATACTCTTCATATAATGGTCTCATCATTCTGCCAACATCAGCTCTCCAGCCTTCCCAGGCCCACAGTCGCTCATGATAATCAGTGCTCTCAGCCATAATAGCATCCAGACCTGTCAGAACAAAAAAGTAAGTACGAGGCTTTGAAAAAGCAGAATTTTTCTTTCACAGCAGGCTAACGAACCAAAGTGAAAGAAATTCATGAACGGAGAAGGAAACACTTTGTATTTGACATACTGAACTATCCCATTATTTCATTGCATCCTTTCCTAATTTAAGGTCTTCCCCTTGTTTTTAAGAAGCATGGAGCACATTCTGAGTCTCTTAAATGCTCTCTCCACATTAGCTTCCTGTAAGTTGGTAGAATTCTCAGGACTCTCCTCAATGCAACATTGAGTCCAACAAGACTGATAGCAGGGAATAAAAAAATAGATTTTCCGTGATACAGGCAAACCCCAGGAGACAGGCAGGCTGCCACACAAGCAGAGCAGCCCTCCCTAAATTTTGTTTGCTACAAGCAGGAGACAGTATGTCTCGTGGGCAGAAGGTCCAGTGGAAGTCCCTGAACTGCAAGGTGCAATTAAATTATGACTAAGCTTTAGATAGCAGGAGATATCTGTTGAAATTACAGCCTGTTCTTTTGCAGTCAGGAGCCACCCTTGGGCTTTCTCTTTTTGCACCCTCAGGGTGAAGGACACAGTAGGGGCAGCGGTTGGTGTCATACCTGGCTCCAGCACCAAACATTCAGATGGATTGTTGATTTTACAGACGGTCCCAGTGCTGTAGATGGTACTCATTGTATTTAGCACAGTGCCCAGCTGCAAGTTGGATGCAAGATAGCCTGTTAGAAACCCACTCTGTGCAAAATAACAGCCAATTATGGTAATTCCTTAAGAGCTAGAATCAACACTTCACCCACCAGCTTAGTATTTAAGCATATGTTTGACCTCAGTAGAGATTAATGAAAGAATTTGCCTAAATGCATTACTGAACCAGACCTAGCTGGAAAAGACAGATAATCTACCAAATAGATGACATAACCTATAGGTTCTTAATATCCAGTAAGACAGAGCTCTGGATTCAATGAACACTAACTGTAACTAGAGTGCTATCAATACACAGCAGCAATAAAAAAATAAAGTTTATCAATGTGCTTCCATAAGCATGAACCCACATAAACTTTGCAGGGAGGTTGTGGCTTCGAGTGGCAGCAAAAAGGGGCCCCTTTAGCAGCTGCTGCCAGACTGACTGTTGCCTGTGAGTTTTAACATCACACCATACTGACATCATGGTTCTGCTTACACACCATCACAGAGAAGCTGTGGCTCATGTCTTGGGCCAGCTGAAGGCCAGAATGCATCTGAAATCATTCAGCTCTATCTCAGAACCTATGCTGCGTAGCTTTGTTTTAAATACCTTTTAATGTTTTCACATCATGCCTCGAGGAAAACATGTACCACTTTTATCTTTCCCTTTAGGACTATGCAATTGCTCACTTAGAGCTTTAAATCAGAACTATGAAGAGCTGTCAGTGGGAGGAGTAGTTAGGGAGTAGCTCTAACTTTAACTCTGTCACCATTAAAATAAATGGGTGCCCAGGCAAACTTTTGTGTCAGTGAAGAACACTTAAATATTTCTATGGAATCCCATCAGACTGTATAAAAAAAGTCAATTTTCAAACAAGAATCAACAACTTCAGCCCCAAAAGCCATTATACAGGAAATTCTAAATGTCTAAACAGGGAAGATACTGAAGAACATACCTCCTCAACAGAGACAACATTACCATCAGTGCCCTGTTGTGATCCAAAATAAATATAAGTTTGTATGAACTGCCAGCATTCCCACCAACACAATCTGTTTTTCAGAAACGTATCTTATTTGGGTCAGACAAGAGATCCAGACAAAGTGCTGCTTCCCTTGCATGGTGGTTAGCACTGCTGACCTTAGCAGAAAAATCTCAGGATTCTTCCATAATCAGGACTGTAGGATCCTGGACTGTAGTTTCCCATGACTTAACGCTGTGTTTCAAATTGATCTCCAGCAAAAGGAAAGTAATTTAACTCTCAAACATTTGGTTATAAGTGTTTGGTTATAAATCCCTTTTGAATCTGCATAGCTGCTCACTCCAATTTCACCTAGAGGCATTATCCATACATCTGCCTCTTAGGTGAACTTGTCAGTGCAAATGTCAAATCTCATTCTGATTCTTGCCAAATCCTGATGGCCTTCATAGGCTTTCTGTGGAACCCTCCCCATTTGCAGGCACCCCAAGGTGCCCAGTGCAATGGAACATTCTTCTTTTTCACAGTGTGATAACGTATGATGTTCAGAGAAAGAAAGACTTCCTCCATCTCCACCTTCTTGACTCATTGAATGGCCTTTTACCCATCTCTTTCTGCTCATTGCCCTAGGTCTGGACTTCATGAAGCACTTACCACATGTCCTTTCTTGGTTTTATGGCTAATCCAGTTATAAGCGCAAGGACTACTCTGAGGCGTGTGTATGTACCTGTATTTGAAATTTACTCCATGGCAAAACTGCTGACTGACATGGCAACCAGCTTCCTAGGCCAGACCACTCCTCCAGTCCTGCATTGCTGTGAGCACCTAGAACAGGTACACTTCGATGCCATATACAGCATCATCCCAAAACAAGCAGAGGGGAGACAGCACCATGCCCTGGCTTGAGGGCGTTGTGGGAGGCAGCTAAACTCATCCACCAAAAATGAGGAACTACATTCAACAACTTACTCTGTTATATTTTTCTGGTGACAGCACAGATGATCCTCTTTCCTGGAGAATCTGGATCTGGAGCTTGGTGAGGTCATCTGCGATGCTGTCTACTGGGATGCTGTTGGCATCCGCGGAGAACTCATTGTAAAATGAGGCCCACTTGGCGCCCGCTTCATTCTGCAAGAGGTTCACACAAACCTGAGTTACCCTCTCCAAAGAAGTGGAGTGGCTTGATGAACTCAGTGGACAAAAATATCACTTCTGGGAAGAACTTCAATTGTAAAGAATACCTGTGGATTGCAGGCTGAGCACTTGCACCGCATGGTGAAATGACTGGAGAGCTTTTTGGCTTTGTTTTATTCAAACATCCAGATTATTCTTTGGGAACAGCAAAAAGCATGACTGTCTACTCATACCTTCCTTGTTATAATTGATCCATCATCACTTTTCTGTGTCTCCTGCTACACTAAATCAAACTTTCTTCCCTTAGTGCTTTTCTTTACCCACCTGTACAGAAATCAGCCAGGGCACAAAGAGATCTGTGACCCAGATGTCAATCCCCATTTCTGCTGCAGAAGCAGGAACACTCAGCAGCCAGGATATTGATACTGAGTCTGTTTGTAAGGCAAGTATCACTTTCTTCTGAAATGCTGGTAAATAAAAGATTATATTTGGGCAAAGGAGGCTCTAAACTGGTGCCCAAATTGCAAATCAGGCATGCAAAATCTCAACATTTTACACGAGATTGCTTTTAACACTTCTGCAACTACAGACCATGACATGTGAAGCTCACAAATTTCAGTGCACAAAGTAGCAGCATTAGAACACAGTTTGGAGTTGGCTCTTATTCAGCTTTTTCTAATGTGTTTGTACACAGTTTAGCACATCAGCACCCAATCAAATGGCAACAAGAACAGTACTAATTAACCTGGGTCCTTGGGACAGTTTATTTAATTGTGCTTATGCCAGAGCTTCCCAGCTTGTGGAAGAGGGCACCTGTAACACCCATCCCTCCCTGCTGAGGCATCAGGGAACTCAAATGTCATATTGTGCCTGAAGAGCTCTTTCAGGCACACATCACCCCTCTGCAGACACACGACAAGGCCAGCACTTTCTGCAGGGCTGTACCTGGGTTGTCCAGCCCCATGTGTGACAGGGGCACAGCACCCACTGCACCTGCTCCAGGCCCCAGCAGAGAGAGGTGGTGGCAGATGTAAACCCGTGTTAATCCCATCCCCACATCTCCTCCATCCTGGCTGCAGGAGGGCAGCCATCACTGGGAGACTTTCCAAACTCTCCCCTTCACGGGAGCAAACAGTCCTGACACTCCTCAGCAGCTTGCAAAGCTCAGTGGGCAAGAGCTTGATAAGAATCTGGAGGAAGAGCATCACTGTCTAAATGTGCTCCTGAGCTCCTTGTTCTGAGGAGGAACAGAGAGATGCCTCAGGAGTGGCAGGGCAGAAGAAGGGGCTCGTTGGCTACAAAAGCCATGGGAAAGAAGTTATCCTTACTGTCTGATGTTTCCACAATTAGAGGAATTGGTTGATAATTCAGAGGAATAGTTGTAGGGTTTGTGACACAATTTACAAGGAAAATTCATGTGAAGGAGCCAGAAGGGACAGTATTCATTAACTCTCCTCCAGCAGAATGGGAGGAGGGCCATCAGTGGGTTTATTACCAGTGCTGCTGAAGAGATCAAGCGAGAGAAAAAGTTCTCTCTGAACACTAGACTAATTGGTTTTTATTGCTGGTATCTCCTAATTTTTTTTATTATCATCTCATTAATGCTGAAAATACTATATAGGGCTTTCATTTTATGTGTTTGGAAACATTACAGTTTAAGAATCTGGTGCCTCGAAAAAATTCCAGATTGACAATGATTAGTCATTAGGATTTCTTCCAGCAACCATTCTCCTTGATTTAAATAAGAAATATGATAATTAAAACCTGTTTTAATTAAGTTATATGACCACAAAGTGAAAGACCAGCCATTATGCAAAAATAGATGTAGGATGTTCAGCTTCATTTTTATGCTCTGAATTGTTTTCTCTAAGGCTTGAGTTAACTTTAAAAAACATGCAGCTTCAAAACAGAACAAGGCAAAATTCAAGGTGGTTTTGTTCATTTTGAAATGCGGAGCTGAGGCATGGCAATATCAGTAACCAGCCAGACTATGGCTGTCTGCTCTTGACAAGTTCTTGCCTAGAGACCCCCGGGGCTGGGGCAGACAGAGGCTGGTGTTGAGAAGCAAGAATTGTGTTGGAAGACAGTTGCAAGTAAAAATGTTGTGGTCCTTCCTGCAGACAGAAATGGACTTTCAAACCAACGTACTAGACCACTGTACCAGAAACTCCACTGCTGGCATTTGTTAGTCTGTGATCTCACTTCATTTGTCCCAGTCTAATACCTCCAGGCAGTCTACCAACAGCCCTGACTATCAGAAGAGTGATGGGGGAAGGGGGAAGGGTCCTCTACTGGGTAACTGGTGTGGGCTGCTATATAAATCCATCAGCAAGCACTTAACAAAATTCCTGCATCCAGAAAATATTTACATATTCACTGAGAAGTAAAACAACTGCCTGTGTCAGTAAAAAGCCCAGTGTTCATTTGGTCTTAGGGAAAGTGGGAGACCTGAGCTCACAAGGGTGCAAGATTCAAACCCTGTTTCCTTGCTTTACAGGGCAGCACCCCAGACCCTCAGGGAAGATCATCTCCTCTGGGATGTGCCCTCTCCAAGAGGAAAGGGAATTGCTTTGCTTTTGAAAAGGGAAACCCTGCAGAGAAAGCCTACACCAGGAGGCACTGGTGGTGGTGGGCTCAGCATAAGGAAGTGTCTCTCTCCATCCAACACAGATTTTGGGGATGAACATGCAGTGCTCCCTTGCCTTTTCCTTCCACTCACTGGAGTGGTCTGAAGTGGTGGGACAGTCCAGCTCCTGGACACCCCTGTGCAGTGCAGGTAATCCAGGTGCTAATCCAAGGCTGTAGGGGCTGGTAGTGGCCCAGGCACACCCAGTGAGCATTGCCATGTTAAAGCAAGCTCCTCTAGCCGCCCCAAACTAAAACACAGCTACCAGAGAAGTAACACTCCAATTTCAGCCAAGCTTGGTGAAACCAAAACAAACCAGAAAGTGTCAGATTCCTAAGACAACAGTAAAACCCGCAGGATGGAGCACTTACCATTTTATTGGCATTCTCCTCAGTGATGTTGGTGTTGTAGTTCCATGAGGCAAGAGAGTTCTCATAGCTGATATCTTCTGCCTTCCTGTTAAACTCTTCTAACAACATTTGGGCTTGTTGTGTGGAATTCTGAGGGGTCACAACAGCACTCAGGCTGCAGAGAAGCCAGAAGTGGATCAACATATTCATGTTCAAGATGAGAACCTCCCAACAATGCAGGTTTCCTCAGGGAAGCTTCTCTATCAGCCTCTGCCTCATCAGCCTTCAAGCATGGCCAGTGTGAACAAGAAAGGCTGAATCCAATTTGCTGCACCTTTTATAGGTTTTATCCATTATAGGAGAGAAAGGAAGAAGTTTTTTATAAAAACCAAATAAACAAAAGTCAATGATTAACTTTGGAAAAACATAATTAGTCCTGCCATTTTATGGCCTTCTTATAAAAAGCTTTTACTTTTGGTTAATGTTTCCCAAATGTGCTGTCAATGATACAGCTGGTCACTTTATCTATAGCCTACCCGTGTCTCTGGTAGCTCAGAATCTGTCAATCCTTTAACAGGTTGGTGATAAGATGTAAAAATATTTAGAAACTTCACTGAAACACCAAGCCAAGAACCTTAACTCCCAGGCAGGAAGAAACCCTAGTTAGTCTGAGACAGGGTAGCTGGTTGGGTGTTTAGGGCCATGTTTTTAAAGGCTTTACAAAGCCCAGGTGATTTGGGGAACAGACCTCATTTTCAAAGCAATCGGGTCATATGAAACCTGAATTTTAAATGTGTTCACTAAGCCATCAAAAAGCAGCAAGAGACTTCGCGGGATCACAGCATCGTGTGTAGAGACCTAATCTGAACTATAAATCAACTGGATTTAAGTACTAAGGTGACTAAGACACTAAAATGACTCCATCTTAATATTTAAATACCTTTGCTAATCTAGCTAGGAACCCAGTAGTTACTGCAAATCAATGGGAAAATCAATGCATGAATTAGTTCCAGAAATGCAGCTTGGATTGAGTGTTATTGATCACACAGTGCCTTAGTACTTTCTAAATTAGCCTATTTCTGCTCAGAATCACTTGGTTGGTTTTGTTTTGGGTCTTGTGGGGGCTTTTTTGAGATGAAACTCTGAAGCCACATCCATAGGGTTGGTTTCCCACTCCCAGCAGAGTTTCTCTGAAACTGCTATGGGTCTGCCTCCATGGGAGCAGCAGGAATCAGCCCCAAACCCTGGAGAGGAGCTCCAGCCCTTGGGAGCCCTTGGGAACCCAGCACAGCCTCAGCAGGGCCACTAGCAACAAGCATCTGGCAAGCACAGCCAGAAACCAGGGCCCTTAAGGAAACACCTGGCTTCAATATCTTGTGGTACCTAGGGGGGAGTGATCTCTCTCATCCATGTGCAATCCTCTAACAATCATTTTTTTCAAGCAAAAGTTAACAACATTCACTCAATCCTTCCCCAAGGTCGAGTTCCCTAAATTTCATGTTGCTCTTCTTGGTGCCAGCCAGACTTACTTGTTTTGTGCTTCATCAGCAAGAGTGTCCCTATCTGAACACAACTGAAACTGTATCAATGACCAGTAACCCAATCACATTTTACATGCTGTGCCTCGCTGATACAAAACTTCCTTCTGGCGACATTTGCCAACATCAACTCATGTTCCAGATGAGACCTTTCTGGTAGTGCTACTTGCTCAGCCATTCCCTTTTTTGTCTCTGTACATCTGGTTCTACGGTGGCACCAATTACTGCATCATGAATTTGTCTGGGCTGAAGCACATCACACTGATTTCAGACCATTTTTCAAAATTTTATGACCATTTGGAATTGTAATCCTTCGAAGGACTCCCTTGGCAGTGTTTAGCAATGCCCAAAAACCTGTTAATAGATAGACAGTCTCTTCCCACATCTAGATGATATGCGATACAGTAAGGCCCAGGAGAGGTATTAAAATGACCCCTCTTCTTGACTGAGAACCGCAAAGCCTGTTTTCTAAGTAATTATATGCCTTTTGTGATTCTTGTCTTGCTCATCGCTTCTCAATTTGCCAGTGAGACTGTCACATGGTGAAATGATGAAAGATTTTTGTGCTGTTGTTTCAGCTGTTGTCTGTCAGAGCAGAGGATTATGCCTATTATTACCTTGATTTCTTCTTTTTCAGTAGAGATCAGGGACTATGTTGACCCTTCACTTCAACTCTACTATTTTCTCTTCTATGCTGGCAAGTTAATTGCACAATCACTGAACTGGGTACTTTTTAGGGTATTGAAACAGGGCTGGCTGATCCAAAACTCCCTTTTTACATGCAGGTATTATTTTTCCCCCTTTATAGGGTTCTGCTTTCCCAGAGGCAGCCCTGGTAGCTGTCACCTCCCTGCCACGGTGCAGGGGTCAACTCTGCTCCTCACTCCCACCTGTCTGTGCACAGCCTGAAACCCCAACGGGTACATGCATGACCCAGGAGCCACCAAATAGTAGAATACTTCTAGGGGATACCTATAGGGCAGAGAAGGGTGTCACCTCATTTCATATAGGGTTTGCCTCTGCACCTGCATTTAAATGTGTGTGCAAGCACTGCAGTGAGCTGAAAACGGAGCAGGTAGAGTCATGCTAAATTGTGCTGCAAATTCTCAGCCCTATTTCTAAGTTCTTTTCTATTGCATACTTAAATGCAAACTTCTATATCATATCTGAGGAATAATCCAATAATAACATTCCACCCTTCTTGCCATTGCCTTTACACAAGAGAAAAAAATAAACTGTGAGATGAATTAGCACAAAGTTATGTTTTGAAAAACTGTGTAAGAACAGTGAGCCTCAAGCACATCAAACTTTCATGGATGGATTTGTTCCCACTGAGAAGACATATGGGAGACACTAGATTTGTAGAATCATAGAATATCCTGAGATGGAAGGGATTCACAAGGATTATCAAAGTCCAACTCCTGGCCCTGCACAGGACAGGTCCTGTTGCCTTTCCCTGGGCTTAGAATTAAAAGCCAAACACAGAGGGGGGAAAAAAGGGTTTTAGCTTGGTATTTATCTAAGGATCCTCAGGTGCACCACATCCAGGTATAATGCATCAAAATGCATCCCCAAATGCACACTGAAAAAGCACACCTGAAAATGCACACCAGAATGCCCCAAAAAAATGCACACACACAAGGATTCGCATATACAGTTATCGGCCTTGCAAATTAGCATACCTATCAAAGATACCCCAGTGAGAGGCTCAAGAGAAGCCCTCATCCTGAGGAATGTTCTCCCTGCATGGGTCTATCTTGGTTTACAGAATGTGTTCTGGAGAGGACCTTGGTGTCTGGGGCTTTTTGACCCCCAACTGCAAGGTTTCCAAGATGTTCAGTCTCTTGGCTTAAGGAACTTGGGTCTAAGCTAGTTATCAGACTTAGGGAATTACAAATATGTGGGCTAAAGGCACTAAGGATATATAAAAGCTGTATAAAAGGATATATGAAAGGGTATATAAAAGGGGTATATGAAAAAACAAAAAATCATCATGGCATCAGTCCAAGGCTCACACCATGTGCCTGAGAGAATTATCTATGTCCTTCTTGAACTCTGATAGGGTTGGTACTGTGATCATTTCCCTGGATAGCCTGTTCCAGTGCCCAGCCACCCCCTGGGGTGATACAGACTTGTTTGCTTTAGCCTTACTACCACGGCAGGCTTTCTGCAGATTGGCCAGGCTCTTAGCTGGGAGTGACTTATATAGCCAGAGATGGTGATGGCCATCCATGCTCGGCTGAGGAGCGTTTCTTGTGGACCTTCTCGCTGGTCTGGAAAGCTGGTGAGAGCATGGAGATAGTTTGTAGCACAGCAAAAAGGAAACCGAAAACAGCTGAGAGAGGGAAGTACCTCGACCTTTTCCGGAAATTCAAACCTCTAAGGGCAGCAAGGCAGCAGCCATGAGTTTGGGTGATAGGAGAAGAACAGCTGGGGGTTTAAACCGTGTCTCGGTGAAATGCGCTGTTGTGTGCGATGGCAGCCAGCCTGCTTGGCAGGAGCAAAGGGCTGTGTCAGTTTGCCGCTGCCACAGCACAAAGGCTGCCTGTGACCCGACGTGTTGACACAGGCTCCTTCTCCTCCCGTGAGCCAGTCCTCCCCTCCACCCCTCTCGTCTGCAGCGGGAGCTGTGGCTCCCAGCTCCTACCTGATACTCCCAGTCCTGTCCCCAGGGTCCGAGTTGTCTAACATCTGCTGAAAGGGCTGCCCACGGATGTTCATCTGTACCCTGGCTCTGTTGGAGCAGTTTTCTGCCTCACCACTCATGTTGTTGGCTGAGCTGTGCTATGAAACTAGGACTGCAATAACAGAGAATTGTAGTTAGGACATGCCTCAATAAAAACCCTCTGTGCTGTGTATTGGGCACCACGCACCCTTCAAATGGCTTAAAATACCATTATCAGGACAATTTTTCCACACAGGAGCGCTGTTTAAGCTCTCTGCTACACTTTGTCATTCTGCCTAGTGCACAAAAGACGGACAGAAGCGTTACTCAGTGACAACTTTGTGAAGAGGGCTCTGAAAAGCTGTGGCTGCACGGCGCCGGGATTGCCTGGCCTGGAGCATCCCCAGGGAGAACGAGCTGCCGTGGCAGAGCCACCTCACCGCCTGCACAAGGCCGCGGCCGCCCCACTCTCTGCCACTCCTCTGCCCTTTGCTAAAGAGCAGTTCACTTCAGTTAAATATCTGGCAAATCCTTGCTCTGAGGACTCCCGTAAAAAGGGGCTGAGGAGGCAGTGACCAGCCCAGGGGTGGCTTCAGCCCCTCCGCACATCTCCCTGCAGTAGTGCCTGGAGAGGGGCCGGCTGCACCTGGGCATCGCTGGGGGGCAATACCCCATCCTCTCCCTCTTCCTCGTGCTTCGAACGGGGGGCTGGGCAAATAGTCCTTTTAATCCCCTGAGCAGCCTTTTCCCCACATGACTAACTCTTCTGCACGCGTGACATCCGCCTTTTCTCAGATGAGAGCCCTCTCGCCAGTGCTGGCACCGGGATGCTGGCTCCCTGGCTCACAGCTGCGAGCTCCAGCCCGTGCAACAGGGGCTTTCCCCATGCTGGGACACATCCCCGTCTGCAGGAGGAGGCTTTCATGAGATCCTCCTGTCCGGTCTCTCGAGGGATACCGGAGCTGTGTGGCAGCGAGGAGGGTGGGCATCTCTGCTCCTCTGCAGGCAGGCACAGCCTGTCCAGCTCGACATCTCAGCCACCAAAGGCACGTACCAGCACAAAGTCTCAGGCTGAGCATCGGCAGTTTGGGCGCAGCTGGCTCTTCCTCTGCAGGAACGAGAAAGGGCAGATGAGTGGCTGTTCGGACTAATTCCCTGTTGCCCAGCAGGAATGGAGGTAAAGGCAGGTCCTGTGCGGAGTGCAGAGACTCCCCACCTGCTGCCCCACACTCAGGACCTCTGTCTCTGAGGGGAAGAAACGAGGGGAGGCTGCTACCTGGAGAGCACCCACCTCCTGCAGCCGGTTCGACTGCCCAGCCACAGGCCAGCGACCTCCCGGAGCACGGAGGGCTTTGTACCCCACTGTTCCCCAGTGGCGCTTTGTCCCCACTGGGACCAATGCTTTGGACAACTAATCCACACCTCTCCATAACCTCCTGTGCCAAGACAGGCTGATTTGCTCCCTGTTTTTCTTTTTCAGACCTGAAAAATGCTGTCACCTCCATACAGCTCCTTTGCACTCCAAGGTTGCCACAGGCTGATGGCTGTTTCACGTCAAAGAGTGCTCAGCATTGCCAAGGAGACAGTGCCCCATGCACAGGGGGCAGCCCCAGATCTGAGGTAAGCAGAAACTGTGTAAAGATGCTGTCAGTTTCCCAAAGCATCAGGAAATCGAAGTGTTTATGCAAAATTTAGGAGAAAGCTTAGAAGCTGAATGATTTTCAGGCAGATGAGTGTACAGACTCACAGGTTAAATTAGGGTATCATAAAGCATTACTTTGAAGTAACAGTCGAAATCAAAACCATATGTTACGAAGGCAGAGAAGAGGCAACCCCTCAGGGGCACAATATTCTGCATCCCTTACACCTTGTCCTTTACAAAAAGCATCTTGCCCCAACAACAAAGGGAAAGGAATTGATCCTCTGAAACATCCAGGTAATGTGTGTTCCTCATTTCAGTTTTACTGAGTGGTCCCAGTTCATTTTACAGGGACCACGTGTTAACACATCAGCACCCACAAAGTTCAGATAAAATATCATCAACAATTTTAGTCCAAAGTCTAAAATTCCTGTTGGTCCACAACTGATAAAAGCTACTGTAATTTGTAGCAATTAGAATTCAAATTATAGGAGAGAAGCAAAGGTGATCGAGAAATAATGCAAGAACACTCCTGCAGTTTCTCCAAAATTAAATGCTTTTCATTTAGCCGTTGCTATAGCTAACAAGATACTTTGACAGCTTCAAATCGCCACCTCCGTGGAAAAGGGAAACTTGGTAGGAAGGAAGAGAACAGACTAACAAAATTTTTACTTCTTGATCTTAGGTCAAACTCAGTTCCTACTGAACCTGCTTACTTTACTCAGAACAAAGTTGAATCTGGGCTGTAAGGGCAAAATTCCTCTGGACTGATGCAAACATCAATTCAGACACAAAATATCCATTTTATCTATTATGTGGAATGTATCTACAGTGCTTAATGTATTCACAAAACTGAACATACTGACACATATGTGCTGGCAAGAGTGTACCACTCATCACTGTCAATGTACTTTAGCTTTATGTGGTTTGAAAAATAGCAAGTTCAGTCCATCAAATTAGGCGTATCTAACTGTGCAAATTTTTCATTAGCAATTGTCTGTTTGTGTAGGAAGCTGTGGTGTCACTCTGTTGCACACATCCCTTCTTGCATGCCACATTAAAAGGAAACAAAAACCATGAGAGGCCAAAAGGAACTGCTCATAGAAATCCAAGCACAGATTGCTCATTGCTAATGGATTGTGGACAGTTGGTCAATGCATTTTCTATAAAAACTTGGCATATTTAAAGAAACTCATTTCATGAGTCACAGGTTACTCACTGATGAACTGACCAAATTTCTGGGAGCATCTGAGCCATGTTTTAAGAGTGTCTAGAATCACAGACTCCCACTATTCACTGAGTTATTTCACCTCTTTCTTGCACTTCTGCCCTGAGCTTGAAAGTAATTTCTTTTGTTTTCCCAGATGTGGGAGTTTACACAAGAAAAACTCTTTCTGTCAAGATGTGATAACTCTCCTTGCTGGGTCAAAACTGGCACCCAGTCCTTGAAAGAAATTATCAAACCAAAGGCTCTTGTGCTAATACTGGGATTTGTATTAATTTGGGAATTATTTCATTCTCACAATGATGAAGGAACAGGACTTGAATCCTGCCCTAAGGCTTCTTGAGCCTGCTTCACTCATCTCTTTTGTGAACAACAGCAGAAACAATGGACTGACTTCCCTCAAAATGTAGAATAGAGATGCCCCTTTATGAAGGCTCAGCCAGGAAAGGGTTCTCCATGAAGATCAGTATGACAAAAGCAAATGTTGTACCTGGACATTCAAACAGGAGCATATAGTGTGTGTGAGGCCCGTGAGTTCATCCCTGCAGGCTCTTCAGCCCTGGCAGAGCCCCAGGGGAATACTGAGTCCAGTTGTGAGTACTGGGCTTCAAGGTGGGTTGACAGAGATGTTTAGGGCTGAGTACCACAGACAGACTCTTTATACCGACATTCTTCAGCACTCCAAATGTGTAGCTAATGACTGACAGTGTAAACAACTTACTTGTGCATGATTTGTGCTCATTCTAGTGTAGACATCAATGCTGATGTCTCAAGTAAGCTGAACAGAACTGTAAAGGTCCTTCCTGAAATGTCAACTTGCTGGGGATGTGGAGCTAGTGATAAACGTTGCAGATTTTCTTCAAACAGGACTTCTCTGGGTATATTGCTTCATTTATTTTGATTTTCCTTTCTCCTCTCTTTTCTTAAACACTGCTCTTGAAAATGAAACAGTTCAGTCTTGGGCACACCATGTACTTTTTCCAAAATGCATTGGCACAGTAAAAATGTAACTAAAAGCAGGACCAACTCACTGTTTTAGGAAGCATTTCACCATATAGTCTATATTGCTTGTTACTCACTTTCCTGTTTCTTATCAGTTGTTGGATGCAGGTGTTTGAGGGAAAAAAAATGGAAGTTACATAAAACATCTGGGCCAGATCCTCATGGGATATAAATTGCTGTTGCACCATTTGCAGGCTCTGGAGGACAGGCTGTACCAAATCAAAGTGTTTTTTGTTTTCTAATATGATCCTACTGCACAGACTAGAAAATAGATTTATTTCTTCTGTAGCGCTGTGCCCTTGATTAACCTCATTTGTGGTATCTATTTCAGTGAAAGAGCTAATACCTACACTGAATTCAAAGTGTTGCTAATGGTATAGGGCTGCTCACATATCACTTGCTTCTCTCAAGCCATTTTCTGTCATAAGAGAGGCAAGTTAGATGTACGCTCTGGGTGAATCCTATATCATCATTAGCAGAAAATTAAGCCAAACTGCTGTAAAGTAATTATGCAGCTAAAAGGTGAGCTGTAAGGAAGACACTGATTAAATACTTACCACCATAGTCAGACTACATTGCATAATGTTTTGTTCAGAGGCTTTCAGTCTATCTTCAAATTGGTGGCCAGTGCCATCGGCTGAACTGAACCTTCACTCAGGCCTTGAGAAGTATACTCAGATAAGCTTGGCCCTTTCTCATCTCAAGTGAATTTTATTTCAGTATCATCTAGTAAAATACAGGATAACAGCAGTTCTTAATCTGTAGCTTGAGCTTACTCTTGCACCACTAAGCAGTTCTCACAAAAATCTCTCACAGGTTCTTGCAGAAGTGCTGCAGTCACAGCAATCCATTGTGGTCACACTGAGGTGTAGCTATCTGTCATACAAAGAATGGGGAAAGTGTGAAGGTTTAGAAATGATGGGATCTGAATTACTTCAATAAAACTTTGCCTGCGTGAGAGACCTTGGTGCAATGACTGAGACAGTAATAATAACACTGTACTCTATATTTCTCCTCCAACACTGGCAAGCTTCATCTTTGACATTCCTTGAGAAATACATCCACGTGTTGTGGATGGGAATTTTGAAGCACTGAGATATTATCACTAATAACCAACTTTATTAATTCTTTTCAGAATGGAGCAGCACACACTGGGACACAGAGAAGACACAGTCCTTGTCCAGAGGGACCCACCAGCAGGACATCAAAGACAACTGTGACAAATGAGACCACATGATGCAAATGATCAGTGGGTTCTGTAATTTTATTTTGCATTTAGCCTCACTCTCCCCTGCCTCCCCTAGCCTTGGGCTTCCCCTGCTCAGCTTTCCCCCTTCACCTGCTGCTTTCCCTTCTCCTTCCCATTCCTCCCTTTCTGCTGACACTGGTCCTAGGAACCAGTAGAGACAAGTCAAAGGTGCTCAATACAGCCAGAAGGCTGAAGGGTTTCTACCCTGGGAAGCAAGAAACCTTTGTACCTTCAGGACACTGGATGGTCCTTTATAAGCAGCTTTTACTCTGTTTAAGCCTGTTCCTGTTCGTGAGCAGTCTGATTAAATAATTCTATATAAGCAAAGAGGTTTTCTAATATTGCCTCTAAACACGACACTGGAAAGAGGATGGCTAATGGTCAAATCCTGCCTCCAGTGATGTGGGCAGATGCTTGGCAACTGCAGATATTGTATTTTACTTCAACACATTTCCATTCCTTTTTTACAATTACTGACACACAAAACTCCTCTTTTCTGTGGACCAGTGCTTCTGAATTTTATCACTTATCCAGGTCAGGAGCACCAAACTCAGCAGCTGGTATTTCACACCTTGAATCCTATCAAAAATTATCCACCTGTCACATGAAGGTTCTTTTGACCCCAGGCTGGCTATGCTGGAAATCTACTCTAGCTTTATTATTAAAAAATGTAAGGAAGATTTTTCCAGAGGGTTGTGAAAAGACTATTTACAAGGGCACGTAGTGGCAGGACAAGGGGGAATGGCTTCAAACTGAAAGAGGGCAGGTTTAAATTAGATATTTGGAAAAGATCCTTTACTGTGAGGGTGGTGAGGCACTGGAACAGAGTGCCCAGAGAAGCTGTTGATGCCCCACCCCTGAAAGTGTTCAAGGCTGGACTGGATGGGGCTCTGAGTAACCTGGTCTAGTGGAAGGTGTCCCTGTCCATGACAGAGGGATTGGAACTAAATGATCTTTAAGGTTCCTTCCAACCCAGGCTGTCCTGTAATTCTATGATTTAATGACAGCTGGGCCACTAAACACTGACTGCACCTGTGGAAAATCTGCCCTTTGTTGACTTTTAATTTCAACAAATTTCAGAGTTTTGCAGCTTTTAATTTCTAGTTCACATAATGTGTAACTTTGACAGTTAAGTGAAAAACAGTTCTAGTACCAGATCT
This sequence comes from Platysteira castanea, assembly GCA_013397175.1. NCBI lineage: Eukaryota > Metazoa > Chordata > Aves > Passeriformes > Platysteira > Platysteira castanea. The sequence goes on from VYXC01002940.1 coordinate 231,073, forward strand.
TTGCTAGCTCCAGAGCTATAGATAATCCAGCTATTTTAACCTGGTCTTACAGACACTGTGAAAGCTTTTTCGTTTCTCAATAAATGAAAACTTTCATGCACTTGATCACTGTTCCATCCAAAGGCATACTACATAGCAGCAAACAGAAGTAGTTTTACAGAGAAACTTTTGCATATGGCTTGAGAAAAAACCTATCAAGAACTGACAATGATAGATGATCTCCCCTGTGACATTCAGGAATAATGCAGTTTCACATTTATGTCATGGAAAAACATGGAAAAGCAATGGACATATTTAAATAAACATTAAAAATGAGATGCCTGACACAAGGCAGGTTCCAACCGTGTTCTGCCACACATCTTCTGGAAAACTTTTCTGGATATTATCTGAGGCCTTCTCATTTGCGTTGCTCATGAAAAAAGAATTGTAATGGAGGTTCAAGTGTATGTGTTATCAGCAAAAGGTTCTCTCAAGGGAAATTACGTGAAAGGACACTTTTCTTGTCTTCATGTTTGACATTCAGGAGTAGTGATGAGAAAAGGTAGGCACAGGAGCCTTTCAGGAAAACACCAGAGAGCAGTGGCAGCATTTCATAGGGATGTGAACCGTTCATCATCTGCTGCAAAGACTCCATTAATGTGGCCTGCTTTTAAATCCAGTGCTTCACAAGGAATCCCATTTTCTAGTGTCACTTCAACTTTCTCTTCTAAATTTTCTCTCTCTGTTGACTCCTTATTCTTTCTAAAAACAAGAAAGAAAAGATAATCTTATTCTGTTGACCTGCAGCACTCCATCATGATTCCACAGACAGAAAACTGCATATTTAGTTAAAAGTTTGTCATAGGTTATGCTCCTCAAGGCATAAACTGGTGTACTTCCTTACTATAGTAAATGCACCAGATGGATGTATCTAAATACAATAGCTGAGGAACCCACAGATTGGAAGCCCTGGTTTAGCAGATTGAGCTCAGAATTGGAGACCATAAACCTGAAGGAGACAGGTTGTATGTTTTAAATATTATTTCACCTTCTTATTCTGTAACATGACTGGAAGGTGCAAAAGCAAAGCTGGGGCAAAACAAAATTTGGAAAAATCTCTAAATCTGTTTGGGGTTTTTTACATCAGGAAGAACTGCACTAAACATCTAGTCCGACCCTGCAGTGTATGTCATAGATTTCACCCCATGCTCTGTACAAAATAAAACACACTTTTTAGAAACAGATCAGTCTTAGACTAACTATAGCCTCCAAATGTGGAGATTTGGGTGCCCTCACATCCATGATTACCTTCTTCAGAATTTAGGTAACCTCAATGTTGCAAATCTGCATTTTTTCTTCAAACTTCAATGGCAGCCACCTTCCTACCCAGTATTTTATACTTTTGTTTTCTAAATCAAAAAATTGCACGGCTTCACTTTTCCAGCTGTCCCAAAACCATATTATAATAGTGGTTGAATAAAATTATCTACATTAAAAAGAAAAATCTAAAAAAAAATTATCTGAAATACAATCACAAGAAGATGTAATAAACAAATATCAGTCAACAGGTCATGATGTTCCTTTAATTCCAGATTTATTCTGACCTTGAGAACAACTAGTTCATAGTTGAAAAACCTGCTGTACTTTACGGCCTGCAGCATCAGCGGTTTCAGAGGATAAGAAACTCAAAGGTCAGCTGCACTACTTCTTTCTATCCCACAACACGAACTGTAACAATCTGACTCAGGACAGCCTTAAAAGTCTGACTCATTGTAACTGCTAATAGCAGAGATATTAACAATAATAAAATTTTATTGGCCTTTGGAAGATACTTGGCATTACAGACTTGTTAAAATAAACTTGGGGTGTAGTAGCGGAAACCTCTGGCCTCTGGCTGCTCTTACACTGATAAAAAGGAGTGTTCTTTAATACAAAACTGTGGGGACAGAACATAACAGTTACTAAGAAGGAGGTTCAAAAGAAATTAGAGTTGTAGAAGATGTGTGAAACTCATAACCAGAGGAATTCAGAGAAGCTAAAAATTTCCATGAATCCAAGGGGTTACTCAACAAGCCAGGGGAAGAGAAAACATTGTGCTTTACCCAATACATGAAAGCCAAATCCAGCTCAGGAAGGCCCACAACTGCAAATTAAATGCTGGGAGACTAAGAGAGGGAAAGACTGTGTGTTTACTCTGTTTTCACTCTTCCCAAGGCAAATGTTATGGCCTCTGCTGCAGATGGGATTTTGGGAGATATGTGGAGACTTCGGGCTAGTTCAGGATAGACAGTAGAGGATGGTCCTGCACTGGGCATGTGGCAGATCTATTGCTGTAGAGGGAGGTGTGCTATTGCTGCAAGGATAGGAGAACAAACATAAGGCTGGGAGACAGTGTGCTTGACCCAGATCACTGCATGCACTGAATTAAGAAAATCTCTCAGTTCAGTAAATGATGCATGAGTCTAACTCATTACTGAAACTCCTCTATAGGCCAACTCCCCTTCCCTGACACCCCAAGCACAGACAGCCTGGAGCACATGCTTTTGGTGTTATCTGAACCAAGGTATTTAAATGGTACTTTAAAGACAAAATGCCTGATTTATGAGAAGTCAACACCATCCCTGGGGTCAGATTTCCAACATAGCTTACTACGCAACAGGGTTCCCATTATGTAAGCTCTGGACAGGCTTCCAAGAAAACTAACTATTGGACATGCTGAAGTCTTTGAAAACCTGGTCACTTACTTCAGTGTCTGAAAAAGAGACCAGCGCTTTTGAAATTCTTTTCTCTGATGTCTGGCTTTTTTTTTTTTTCCAAGAAGCCAAATAGCCCAGACTACCCCTTTTACCTCTCCAGTCCTTGTGACAGTAGATAGAAGAAATATATGCTTGGTTTACCCTCTCTCTCACTTCCCCACCCCTGCCTGCAGATGTTATTGATGTGAAAGGAGGATTAGAGTTCAGCCACAGATGAACCTGCTCTGAGGAAAGGTTATATGTAATGGTAGAGTAGGAAGACAGAGGGAGGAGTGAAAAAAGCATAGCAACTAAAAGGACAAGAGCATGAGACAGAGAGGGTGCCAAGTGTGCACAGGCAGGCAGCAAGAAGCCACATTAATGGCCGTGTGATGGTAAGAGCCTGGAGTTCACACCATATTGACGGGAACTGCTCAAGCTCAGCTGATTTATTTTGAAAATACAGGGGGAAATCCTGTCTTTCAGCATGATATGAAGCACAAGTGATTATTTTAGCTAGAAAAATCATAGCTATTTATCATAGTTTATTTATATTACACTTACGTGAAATGCTCGAAGACCCCCTTTAAGTTAGGCACCTTAAAGAAATACAAAGCCATGATACTAAACAGAGGGCAGGTGTGGACTTCAGGTAGCAACATCATTCCGTTTTACAGAAGAGGTTGCCTATGTTTAGGGCATGAAATAATTCAGTCCATACAACATGGTTGTAAATGGGGCTTTAACTATCCACAGTTTCCAAATACCTTCCCAGACTCTCTCCTCAAGAGCATCTTTCATCTACTGTTTGCTGAATTTTGTGGGGGTTTTTACAAAAACAGAAAAGGAATTTTGGAAATTCATGCAGCTCCTCTGAATGCAAAATATAACTGAAGGGATTCTGACTACACTACTAAAGGTTCTCTGTGAGAAGCACTTAAGCTCCACAAGTGTTCTGAGGTCTTTTGACATTCTTCAAGGTAATAAAAAGGAAGAAAGGAAATGTCTCTGCAACATACCACTTTTCATGTACTAATTCCTTGTTCTTATATATTTGGGGATACAATCCATTATACAGTCAATAATTTTGATATTATCTAGTTATCAGCAGGAATTTACCCTTTTTCAGTTCTTCTGCTGTTCCTGAATGAATCTATAGCTAAAGTCAAAATTTTGTGTAAACTTAAACTCTGTGGCAGCCAAAAGCATGGTAGAAGCTGAACTTCTATGGCAGAACCTCAACTCAGCTGAGAAATTTCTATTCTTTATGCTCAACTCAGAGCCAGCAGAGGTGGCAGGATCAAAATTCACCTGCTCCCTGTGTTGTTCCCACATGCTCACACTAGGGAAGCATGAACACCCTTCTCTTTTTCACCCATGCCACCAGGGAAGAACCGAAGAGGAAAAGAGGGTATCTCTCCTACCCTACCACCAGCAAAACTCCTAAGCTCATGGGGAGATCTGCCCACGAAGCTGTTACGGGCTGGGTATTTTGGGCTCATCAGGTCATGAACGGTAGGTGAAACCCTGCACCGTTAGTGAGCAGGCCCTCTTCAGCCATACATTAATCTTTACTGTGTGTTCTACTGAGTCTTCTCAAGCTGCAGCAGCACAGTTCTTTTAGCCCTGCCAGCTTTTGACACTACTTTTTGCCCTGGAAGGGACACAGTCACTGCCAGCCTTCTCCCTCTTGGTACCTATGTGAGTGGTCTGTGAGAGGAGACTCACCTGTGGCACAATAAACCTTTACAAGAATGACATCAATTGTCTTTTTAAAGCTCATCTCTAGTTAGGTGGCCTCCAGGATCATATTCTTACACTCTCCATTTCCTCATTACATTCCAAAATTACTAAGGCATCTATACGTCACAGTTAAAAATTTTCAACCTTTTCCTCAGAAAAAAAGAGACATGGGTTATCTTTACCTAGTTATGGAAGGGAGTACAGCATTAATCTGCCTGAGGCTCCTCTGAAACACAAAACCAGCCCAGCTAACTTAACTAGCCAGTATGCCATTAAAACAGAAGAAAGGCTAAGCTGCTTACTTCTTGTGTTTCTGAATCCCTGAAACAATGAGGAAAACAATCCCAGCCACAATAAGACAAAGAACAACACCAAATACAATAAGCCAGACAGGCGTAGAGGGTTCAACAGGAGGTGATAAGGTTGAGGTTATCTTCAGGAACTGCAGTGTTTTGTCATTCAGTAGGAAAGCACTGTTGATTCTGTTCCGGTTCATCCTTCAGGAAAAGAAAAAAAACAAAACAGAAAAACATCACAACTCCTTATAAGGATATTTTACAAGTTAAAAAGATACCAGAAAATAAAAGGATTTTTCATGAATGTGCTGCAAGTTTGGCAGGGCTAAATGTCATCCTGCATTATGAAGAAAATGCTGTGAATGTTGTCTATCTTTAGTGGGGGCCTCTTCTCTCAGGCAACAGGACAAGAAGACATAGCCTAAAACTGCACCGGGGAGGTTCAGGTTGGACAACAGGAAGAATTTCTCCACAGCAAGGGTGGTTACGCATTGGAAAAGGCTGCCCAGGGAGTGGTGCAGTCACCATCCCTGGAGGTGTTCAAGACACGACTGTACATGGTACTTAGTGCCATGGTCTGCTTGACATGGTGGTGTTCGGTCAAAGGTTGGACTCAGTGACCTTGGATGTCTTTTCTAACCTAAATGATTCTGTGATTTTGTGATTCTATGATGTTGGCAGGATTACAAATACAATTCACGATAACACAGACCTCAGCAGACTTTTGTATGTGTTTATCTGAAAAACTGGGAAATACAGATGAGACCGGAAGTATGGTATTATTATTTATTTCTAGTTTGAACCATGTCCTGAAGACACAGTAGGTTGTCACCTGTAATGCTGGCTCTTCTGCCTCGCTCATGCAGCATTCAAGATTAGCACAGGAGTGGCAGATATACACTTCAATGCTCAGACGATTTACTTATAGTGCCCCCTAGTCCCTCAAACTGAACCATCCTGCATTTTATGGTCTGGTACGTCTGCCCCTGCTGTTGCAGATTTTCTTAGATCCATGAGGCACAGGGTACAGTTTGATCTGGGAGAATCCACACCTATTGCAAACATGTCCTTCTTCCCTGCAGGATGCAGCTAAAAGGATTTGCATTTTGCACATCTTTTCCATTATGAGAACCCGTAAGTCTGAGAAATATGCTTTTTCACAGTAGTGCAACTGCTACCCTTTAGTGGATATCTTCACCCATTTTCACTGCCTGTAAGCGTTTCACTGCCTGTAAGGTATTTCTGGATCTAAATCTAAGCAGGCTTAAGAGGCTTTAGAAGTATCTTTCATTAGCTTTTTCAAAACGTTAAAAATTTTTACACAAATGGATTACATATGTTGGTCTTGAGAGATTCTTTTTGATGGCAGTTGTATGAATTAATGCAGCTCTTTTTTGTATACAATTCAATTTATTTACCACAGAGTAAGTATTTCTAAAGAAAAGATGTATGGGAAACACAGGTACAGTTTTGCAAATTTCTCTTCTTGGAAATCATAATGTTTGGCTGTCCCTTAAACAGGAAGTTCTTAGCTTTAATGGAAAGTCAGCATTCCTGGACAGGACTGAAAACCATGGCATGTTTTAAGACTCATAATACCATAAGCTGTCTGCCATTTAGAAAAGATTTCCTTGCTGATATGAAAGGATCATTGTGAACAGCTGAAATAAGCATTGTTTACCCTCATCTAATGGCCTGAGTTTCAGAATTATGTGCTGAAAGACATGCAGGCAACTACAAGTGCATTTCATGTTTGTATATGCATAACTCTATCTTGTGTATATTTATGTAAAATCTTGAGTCTCATACAGAACTCTGACATGGTTTACCTTCCTCTTTATTCTTACTTTGTAGGAATCTCATAAAACAAAATTCTAGCCCATGACTAGTGTTATGTGCTACCATAGTATGAAGAATTATAATAAAGGTTTTTTATGGAAGCCTGCAATCAGAAGCAATTGAACAAAAAGCATTGTAGTTTTATAGACCATATTATTTCTTGTTTTTAAATTAGGCAGGAATTAAAACCTTTCATAAATAGCATATTCTTTATCAGGTGACAGACAACAGTTAAAAACCAAACAATAACAGCATCCAATTTCTGTGCCAAACGGGGCACATAAAAGACTTAAATAAATCAGCTTATGCTACTGAACGTATCAAAGAATAACAGAAATGCAAAACCCCCACATTCCAGCACTCTTACAGAGAGCTTCAGTGAATAAATAATCTGCTTCCTCCACTAATGCTATGAAGCTATTGTTTGGTGTCTCTGTAGGAAATAGTTTAATCTGCTCATAAGATTAAGTTAATCTTTCCAAAAGAACGCATACTCATTCATCAGGAATTAGGCATTACACCTCCACAGAGATAACACAAATTTTCAAGACAGAGCACAGAATGCCTGAAAACAAAGAGATTTGTTTTCCACTCCATGCTTGAGAAATATATATGCGTTATGCTGCTTGAGGGACTCATTCCTATAAACCCCTGGTGCAGGGTTTTTTTGACCACTGAAGTCAGATTATCCATTTTTTCTTTTTTCCTTGTCAGCTTCACATTCTTCCTTTTACTTGCTACAGAATGTGATAGTAGAAAGCAAAATGATTTGAAGTGCACTGTACTTTGTACAAGCACTGCTCAGCTGTGATATTGACTGGCATTCTAGAACGAGCTGGTATGAAAAGCATGTGAGCATACGTTTGTTTAAACCAAGCTGGAACACAGCCAGCTCTGCTCATGAGGCGTTCACACAAGCTCTCCTCATGTGAAAGCTGACTTCTAAATTAAGTCAGATGAAATGTTAGTGAGAAGCACTGAAAAGGAGTGCACAGTCATTAGCCTGTAGATGTGCATGTAGCATGCAGTGAAAGCTAAATTATATTCATCCCACCCAGAAAGTGTGCCCTTCCATCATGTGAGGAAGAAGGATGTCTCACTGGATGTGGCAGCTGTATGAAAGCAGTGTGCCACACACTGGACAGCACAGCACAGGTACGGCTCTGGAAACGGACTAGATTTCTTCTGAGTCTCCAGCATCAACAGAGACTCTTTCTAAAGTTATAATCCCAAGGCTCACATGCCTTGCATTCTGTGGGACTGCTAAAAATCCTCTTATCTCACATTCATTAAAGAGTACTGACCCCTCAGTGTTTTAGGAACTTGGATTAGTTCATCCTTAAAGAGGCAGAGTACTCATTCAAACAAGGCCCAGAGAAAACATCCTCAGTAAACAGGGAAGAAACCATTCCAAAAGCAGTGACTGTACCTGATGGCTGCCTCTACGTCGCTTCCAGGAACAGTTGTCACATTTTTGGAAGAATCTGTGACCACAAACCAAAATGACACCCGGTCTGTCACATTGCAGAGCAGCACATTGGAAATTCTGCAGATGGTTAAAATAAAAATCATCATTAAAGAAGCATGGATGGAATTATTGAAATATTTTGGATTTTCATAAAATATTGCTCTCAACTAAGGGGGGGAGGGGAGAATTCTTATTTTTAAAAAAATTAACAGTTAATACTCAAGAAAGAAATGCCACTCACAGCATTTCCCATTTCCCAATATGATTTTTTAAAAATCAAGTTTATGAAGATCAAATGATTCTTTAAATGAATTTGTAAACCTATTACAAACTTGCATGGTCTTGGACATACATTTAGCATAATCAAATGGAAAAATACATATTTGAATAACAATCATCACTGGCTGTGACAAAGGCCATAAGAATTCTGGTTTTGACAGCAAATACCACAGGAACCAGTCATGGAGAATTGCCCACATGATTTTCAAGTGAGTGCAGTTCTTCTACAAGATACGTTTGTTGGAGGGAAGATGAGTGGAATTGATGTTATTCTTTTTGACATCTTTGTTCACAGAGCCAGGCACAGAGTGGAGTAACAAGCTAAATTTAGTCCTTCTACCGGCACTGGCCTCTGCCCTTTAGCTTATGCTGTGTCAAATATTTATGTTATCTATTTTAAAGGAAGATTGCTCACCTTTATTTGAAGTTAAATATGGAGAGGCACAGACAAGGGGCTTCTCATATTAAGCAGTGTGCGAAATGCTTTTTAAACGCCAATTTTTTTCAGATTCCTACTAGTAAATGGTGAAAATATCAGAAAACCCCTATGGAATGGCACAATCACGAGTATTTAAACGAAGGAAGTGAAAGCCGACCCATTTCAGGACCGTGAGGGGCCGGGCGCGCCGCGCTCTGCTGGGCAGCGCCACCTGCCGGCCGCCCGCAGCACCGCCCCGGCCCCGCGGGAGCCGGAGTGGGACCGCTGGGACCGGGGATGAGAGGGACGGGAGGGAGCGCGAACGCCCGCGCCTGGGCAGTCTCCATCCAGCCAGGGATCTGCCTGTAAGGCAGATGGCAGTACCTCATGGAGAGTTTTTAGAAATGTTTTACTTCCTGATGAAAGCTCTTTTCGAGTGATGTTTTGGGTGCCCCAGGTAGTGCAATACATCGTTTCACAGAGGTCGGTCTGTCTGTCTATCTATCTGTCTGTCTGCCTATCATCCATCTATCTATCTATCTATCTATCTATCTATCTATCTATCTATCTATCTATCTATCTATCTATCTATCTCTCTGAATCACAGAATGGCTTGTGCTGCAAGGGACCTTAGAGATTTGTTACAACCTCCCTGCCATGGGCAGTGAACCTCCCACTAGACCAGGCTGCTCAGAGTTCCATCCAGCCTGGCTTTGCATTCTGCCAGGGATGGGCCATCCACAGCTTCTCAGGGCAACCTGTGCAAGTGAGTCACCACCAGTAAAGAATTTCTTCCTAATATCTAATCTAAAAATACTCTTTCAGTTTGAGGACATTCCCCCTTGTCCTGTCACATGCCCTTGTCAAAAGTCTCTTTCCATCTTTCTCACAGGCTCCCTTCAGGTACTGGAAGGTGCTATAAGGCCATTCCAGAGCTTTCTCATCTCCAGGCTGAACAGACCAAATTGTCTAATCTTTTCCTCGCAGGAGAGGTGCTCCAGTCCTCTAATCACAGAATCACAAAATATTCTGAGTTGGAGGGGACCCACAAGGATCGTTAAGTCCAACTCTTGTGGGAATGATCTATACAGGGATCAAAGCCACAACCTTGGCATTATTAGGAGCATGTTCCAACCAACTGAGCTGATTTCATTTTGGCTTTTTGGAGCTTGCTCCGTGTTCTTCCCGTGCTGGAGACCCCAGAGCTGGCAGCAGCACTCCAGGTGGGGTCTCACCAGAGCAGAGGGGCAGAATCCCCTCCCTCGCCCTGCTGGCCACACTGCTTTTGGTGCAGCCCAGGATGCAGGTGGCTTTCTGGGCTATAAGCACCCATTCCAGAGAGATACGCAATAAAATGGAAAGCAATGATTTTGCAGAGCCAGAATGACCACTTTTACCTCTCTAGAACAGTATCAATTTTGCAAATACTGAGAATTTTTACAGATAAAAGAGGAAAGCCATCCTCTGGAATTTGACAAGATGTTCACATCAGTTTGGTGGCAACAGTGAGAAGATGAAAGCAGATTTATTCTTTGCAAAACAAAAGTAAAGCACAAAATTTACAGGAGAGGGGAAAAAATGCCTACTTTTGGTTGGTGGCTGACAAACTCTTGCTGACTTCACAGAATATCTAAAATTGTAACTGATTTTAATATCTCAAATTGTAAGCAGAGGAAGTTTTCTATCTGGGCATTTATAAAAGTAGGACCCAAACCTTCATGTTGCCAAAGTTCCTAAAGCTGCAGTTTCTGTGGTGCAGTCAAACTGGGCCAGGTGGAAAAATTGAGTTGTTGTTGCCCTACAGATGTTCTTGAAATGGGGTAAGTGAAGAAAGATTGATCCCCAAAGAGAAAGATAAAGGTAGACAAGGACTGGCAGAACACCCTGACTTTCACGCCTTCGTTCAAGGACTCTTCAAGCTAGGGTCTTCCCTAAAGTGCCAAGGTTTTTAGCATGAGACAAGGCAGTCAGTCACCATGGGGGTACATCTCTCTCTAGAACAAACAGCACTGAAACAAGGGGCAGCAAGGATTGCACTAGGATGCGTAAATTTGGCTTCTTCTCCCTGCTGTTTCTAAAATCCTTCTCAATTACAAGCATCCAAACTCTGGCTTCACCACCACCACTTTTTCATCAGTGGAATCCAAATGCCATAAATCCTTCCAGGCCCTAAAGAGAATAATCCCACTCCTGAGAAGCTCAAAGGGGATGTGTAAACACCAAAACAGACCGGTTCAACAAGAACCAATGTGGCAAATTCTGTGCAGTGGTTCACTTTTTTTCCTCCCATGCCATTTGCATGCAGGGTTGATTCATAACACACAGAACCATTGCAACTATAACGTCACACTGTATAGATCTGAGAAACCTGGCTTCTCCAGGCACTAATGAAGTGTATTTGTAAATATATATGTGGACATTTTTTTCTTCCCTTAGTAGTTGACAGACTTTTGACATGGGATTTTAGCAAACTTATCATCAAAATGACAAGATCCTGGTTCAGCCTTATGGCACCATGGCAAAAGTCCAAAACTGCATTTCCTTTAATATACAAAAACACTGGTGAGCAGAGTGCAGGAAACCCTAGCAATTCCTTGGCCTGAAACACCATCATTGTTCCTTCTGGAGATTCAAAGGATTAGGGCTAAGATAGAGCTGTCAGAGAGTCAAAGGGAGCTGAGTGTCCACAATGGCTGTTAGCTCATGAAAAGAACCACAGCCCCACGTCTCAGGTGCATATCTCCAGCTATCCCAAAAGCATCACGCCTCCTCCAACACAGGGCTCTGTAGCTGCTCCTGCAAAGGAACATTATTTTCTTCCCAGCAGCCATGGGATCACCTTGATTTAATAGCTTTACTCTAGAGTCTTATCTTGTTGTTCTAAATGGTCACAATATTTTTAGTACCAAAAATGCCTGACTTAGGAAGATGGATAATGTTGATGAATTTTTTTCTGGTCACTTTGTAAGGAAAAAATCAGCTTTTTTAATCTATAAATGGGGGGAACATGTACCAAAAGTAGATTCTGTTATTTAAATGAAAACAAATGTGTTGACATTCCTTCTGCTCTAAAGATTAACTAATCCTAGGCCCAAAAGAGATGCATATTACTTCAAATGGGTCACAGATTAGAGAAACCAGGGTTACTAACATAGGCTACAACAATAATTTTTTAACACTGAGAGATCAAAGGTTGGCTTACCTTTCCTGACCATATGTATTGAGAATCAATTGAAAGGCCAAATATAAAGCAGGAAATAAAGGGGTATTAATTCTCCACTGAAAAAGAAGTATTTATTTGTATCTATACTAGTAGTCACTGAGTAATTTGATTGATTGTGCCTTGATTGTGCCTTTCCTCTGCTTCGCACAAACTTGAAAATTTGACAAACCTTTCAAACATTAAACACTGCTCCATAATTAATTAAATTTCAGTTTGGAAATTAACTTTAGAGAACTTGAGATGCAATGTGCAATCCTTCCCAGTCTGTGCTGGGTCACTCAGTGGTTACACAAAGGTAACAACAGCATCTACTGCTGTTTGCAGCAGCACATTGAAATGGTTGTCATCACAGGCTGGCTTTTATCCAGCTTCAGAAGCCTAACAAGAGGTGACTTTGAATATCAAAAATGATGGGGAAGACTGCAACAATGGTTATCCTGATCCATCAGACAAATTACTTTGGGGTTTGATGAGCTTGCTGAAGTTAATGGCATTTGTGTCTCATGTGGAAGTTAGTTGTGGCTGTGAGTTACTTCAGGGATGTGGGTGTGTTAGAAATTACTGGGATGTCAAAGGGGAGGTTTGTCACTTCCTGGCTATGGCCATGTGCATAATTTATACCCTGGCAGAACCAGTATTTAACTATGTAAAATAATACTGATTTTTTCACAGGTTCTATTTTGAAAAAAAACTTCATTTAACCAGATGCAAAATTTCCGTAAGTTTAGATGCTACCAGAATGCAGTCACAGGCAATTTGTCTGTTCTTATATGACAGAATAATTGTTCATTGGTCTTTTACATCTCCTGAAGAAAATCTGTTGGCATTTTCCTGCAAAATCTCCTGTAGTGAAATGCAATTTATTTGCCAGCAGTGCAATGTAATTTATTTGCTACAAGCTCCTGCTTGTGCCTCCCTCTTCACCACAGTGAAGTCTCTTCCCCAGCTCTGCCAGGGTGCTGTTCCTGTGCACACCATGCTGCTGTACCCTCTGGGATGCTGGGCGCTCCCACACCTCCATGCATGCTGCAGAAGGGATGGAGCAAGACTGCACTCCTTCCTTACAGCTGCCAGCCACAAGGGTGGGAAAAGGAGCCTGTTATTTCCTGGGCATCTAATATGATAAAAGCTTTCACAGCCTCCCATGTAAAAGGCTGATTATTTGAGGTATATTGGGAGGTTCATGTAGCCTCTTCATCACTAAACAGGGACTCCGAGGTCCCTTGGGATTTGGGAGAGATTTATGCATAGGAAACTCCTCAGCCTGTTGCCTAGGAAGTTGTGCCAGATCTCAGAGCTGCACAGCTCTCCTTCAGGTGACATGCTGTCTGTAATGACTCCAAATGTGCCTCTTAGTCCTACATGAGCTATCAGTTATACCTCCAATTTACACCTCATGAGGGGTGTACCCAAGTTACACCCCATGAGAAAGTCTGATACCATATTAAAAAGAGGTAAAGATGCCCACAGCTGGCTGATTCCAAATATTATACTGACTTTTCTGACCAACTTAGCAGCAGGGAATTATTGATGTGTGCAACACCATCTCCAAACTCGAGTAACACTGGCATCATCATATTTGTCCATAGGGAAAATTTTCCTGGTAGGAAACTGAATTAATGAGTATAAATTCTATGATTTCCCAGAGTGGATACAGATAACTGCCATTAAAACTTCTACTCCTTCCATACTGGCTTGACTTTTTCCCATTCCTGCATCAACCTTATTTTAGTCTGCAGAAAACCACAGTGCTTGAAGAGGAAAAAGATCACTGGCTTCTGACACAAGTCTTTTGCTGTGTGAAAGTACCATGACTTTGAAGGACGAGAATAATTTTAAAGAATAATTTTTAAAAAGGGTCCAAGACTAAAATAAGTATACAAAAGGGAATCTTTACGGATCAGACGCTGAATGAAAACTCGTCTCCTTTGAAAACCTGAAAGTCCTACATAATCATCTGTAATTAGCTTGTATCTTGAACTCATTTTTTAAAGTGTCATTTTAATTGGGTTGAGTAGCACACTTGGCTGTTTTTGTTAAGCTTGATGTAACAGCTCTCTTGCTCAAAGGAGACCACTTCTGAGGAATAAAAATGAAATCACAGGAATCAAATACTCCTGTCACATGGAGGGGGAAATCCCCTATTATATTACTTACAAGAAGTGCAGCAGCCACAATAATCATCATGTGACTAAAGTTAACTAATATCTTTGGAAATGTGGAATATGCTTCACCTGATGCAATGACAGCCTGAAGCAGTTTTATTTTTAAGTAAATTGAAAACCTTATCCTCGTTAGCCTACCAGAACCATCATTTCATTTCAGGTTGAAAAACAATGAAAAAGATAATAGGTCTATGGAAATGCACTTACAAGGTTTTTCATTTAAGAAAGATAAGAACGTCCTGAAAATACAGCTTGCTAAATGATCTGTCTAATCTGGTATCTAATTTCATAGAGTACCAAGGATCAGAAGCCTGAAAAGAATATTCAATACCTCAGGGTAGATTTAATCCCAAAACCAATTAAAGGCTGATTTCTATCTGCACTGCAACATCTGAAACTTCTTGATGGTAGGTAATTCAACTGCTGTGATATCAGGAATAGGAACGCCCAGCAGAGCACAGCACTGGCATATCCACCTCCTAGGGCTCTGAGTCAGCTCATTTTCAGCACGTTGCTGAAGCTGAGCTCTAATGAAGCGTGCACCAGAGCTGCTTACTCAAAGATCTGTGCTGCCTTTCCTGACCTCCCAGGGTGTCCCTTTGCCTCCTCCCAGTATGGTCTCCAGAAGGTGTCAAATCTTTCTGCCGCATTGTGCTTAAAGTGAAATGGCACCATCCCACTGAGCTCCACAGCTCTGTCACTTCACATCCACAGGGACGCTGGTTCAAAAATTGAACATTGCTTAAGACAGAGACAGTGTGATGCTGAATATGTATCTGAGTGTTAAAAGTATACTGGAACAGTCTGCTTTTAGAATCTCTAAATAATGATTTCTACAGCTCAGCATAGCAGAGGACAGGTCACTACATGCAGCATTGTTAATATGTATAAGGCAAATCCAAGCAGATGCTTACTGAGTTGTGCTCTTGCTGGAATATCTTCTCATTGCAAAAGCCACCATTGCTTTGAAGAGGTACTCTTCATTAGCATCCCAGGCATACTGTAAAGGAAGATGGAAAATAATTAGTTTTAGCACCACTACTGGCAGTACAGAGAGGAAAAGAGTTGCTGAACTTGAAATGCTGTATTGATCAAGAAAATGAATAAATTCTCTGGTTGTGCTAAGAAAAATAAATGCCCATTGTTTAATAGGGACAAAGGACTTTTCTAATGGAAAAAAAAAGTGCAATAGAAACGGTAATATAAATAATATAAACTGCAAAGAATGTTTTGAAAAATTGAATTAACTGAGTATTTCTGAAAGCTGACCAAACTGGAGATGTAAAGTTTCTTATACCAAAGATTAGAATTCTCCCCACACAGCTGCTTTCATGGCCTTGCCTCTTTTGCTGGATAAACTCAGTTAAAGTAGAAGATTTAAATCCACCCTCAGAGACTATATGGCTCTGCCCAAAAATAACAATAAAAAAACCCCTAATGTTGAATGGTCTCTGGGAGTTGGACACCAGGACACCAGGAAATAAAATGAGATTGCTGCACACTGTTCTGATTGCGAGAAGACTCAATGATATTACAAATTATTATACTGCATGTGAGATAAAAGAAAGAAAATAGCATCCTTACTACTTCAGTAAGGAGAATGTAGGCTCCAAAAACTGTTCTCTGTTGTCTTGATGAAAAATCATGCTTTCATAATTTAAGTTTTCTGAGATAGCTTCACTGGGTTCCCCTGGGCTTTCATTCACATATGCAATTCTAATGACCTGTAAGAACTGCATCTATTACATTTTTATAACAGGAGCCGTGACTGAGGCATACTGATTGAATTTCTTCCCCTTTCAGCAGATTACAAAGATTATTAGTTTCTTGGAATTATATTAAGGGAGGTTAGAAACAGCTTTCTTCAGTCAGTCAGAACACAAATCTAATATTTAACTTTCAACATTAAAACCATCTACTTTGTAATCATCCAAACCAGAAACCCAGTGGTGTGGATACTTAACTCTGTTGTCAACTTGGACCTACTTTTTCATAGTCCTTTGTAACACATTCAAAAAACAGTCATGTACATCAAAAAGAAGTAAATAGCACTGAAAATTCCAAGTCTTGATTCTGGTTTTTAAATTCTGATTTCGGGTGCATAGAGATGCAACCTCTCCACAGAAAAAAGAGAATCCAGCTTTCAGGTATCTGCAGCCCTCACGTTGTGCTGGCATCCTGTGGACTGGGAAACTAAACAAGGAAGGAGGCAGTAATTTAAAGGGTAGAAAGTGATCTTGTTTATCAGCCCTAGATGAATGTTGAGTGAAATGGGCTCTCTGAGTTGAGCTAGGACAGGGTCAGCAAAGCTGAGGCAGCAGACAACTTGAGCAGCATTAAAGTGCAGCTGCAGTGCTGAGAACCCGGGTTCTGACTCATCACTCTTACCTCATGCATGAAGGGGGTCGTGAGCATACTGTGATAATGCTTGCCAACCTGGGAACTTAAACTGGAAAAAAAAGCCCAGAAAGAAACCCTTTGGAAAAAATTTATAAAAGCCTGTGTTTTGACCCCACTGCACTGATGAAAACGTGACAGTAATGAGAGCAACTAATACTAAAAGAGATCATGTAGTAAAGTAATTAATACAGATTGGAGCCATAAAATTATTTATCATAATTTTAAAGATAGCTGTATTTAAACCATGAGGCAAAATTTGCAGTACTAAAAGGGAAGATCTCTTTTTTCTGCGTGTGGCACTATTGACTGAATCCCTACATGCCATCTGCAGTCTTTGAGAACAGGTCCAACGACCAGAGGACAGAAAAAAATTCATTTGTTAGCTAGTGGATTAAACCAGCTGTAGAGATAATTTAATCAGCTGTCTTGAAAATGGATAATGATGAAGCGCACTCCATTTCATGCTTACATGGACACAAATACAATGCAGCAATACCAAGTACATGTACTCAGTACGTTTATGTTTAGTGCAATGCATATATACATGCACAATTTGTCACAGTTTTCATAAATAATGCAGTAGCCTAGCACTTCTTTAAGTCAGAGTAACAAAAAGGGTATCTCAAAACAGGGAAAATAATTTGTAGGGAGGAATTCATGGCCCAGCTGAAAGAGTAAGCACTTGAAAAGAGACAGAATAAACAGAAAACTCCAAGAAGGAGGGGGAGGAGACTGGCAGAGAAAGCTCAGCAGAAATCAGGGGTTTGCCTGAGTTAGGAGAAGATATTGCAGACAACCCTCTGAGCCAAAGGGCATGAAACCCCAGGAAAATGGAGATTAAACAGGAAGTAGAGGAGATGCAGATGGCTGTGGGCCCCAGGTGAACAAGAACTTCTGTACATGACTGCATACAGGAATATACAAGGGGAAGGCAACATAATGAGGAGGAAAACTAAGGCAAGAACAACTTCAAGCTAACAAACTGTATGAACTCAGGACAGGTGCACATGAATTTCCAGAAACAGTTTCTAATCAGCAGCTTTCTCCAATCAGAGAAATAGGTGCAAAGAAACCTTGAATGATTTGGATTAGGACTCTAAAGATCATCGAGTTCCAACTCTCCTGCCATGGGCAAGGACACTTCCACTAGACCCGATTTCTTCTACTATGGGGCTTTATCAGCTTCATCTTTACCCTCCAAATGCAATGGCCTGGAGTGCAGCTGATGACTGAGGATGTTCCCATGCAGTGCAGCTATTGATGCACCCTTTCTGCTGCTCTAGAGGAAACATTAAATATCATTTTCAACCACAAGCTAATTAACGTAACTGTTATCAATGAAACACTACCTGATGATATCAGAACTATTAATGTTTACCATCTTCATTGCACTACAAAGGAACCAACACAAAGATATTGGCTCAGTTGCACTTGCCATCCTTTATATTTTAAGGAGGAGCAGAATTGGACACAGATGACTGTGAAAGGCAGTCTTAAGTGCCTCTTACTGAATGAAGATGATGAGATAATGCGTAAAAGATGATGAGTGTAGGTTGCTGGTGGGGTGAAGTTCTACAAGAGTGCTCTAAAAGACAAAATTTAAGATAGGAGAATATAATATTACAAGATTGCTCTGAGCAACCTGACCTGATCTCAGTGTTGACCTGGCTTGGAGCAGCAGAGGACTAGGGACCCTCCAAGACCTCTTCCCTCCTAAATGGTTCTGTGCTTAGCTATACAGCCATTCAGACTGCAGAGTGGCTACAGACACACAAGCACACTTCTGGATCCCATCTTGTGGCAAGACACACAGCATTCCTCCTCTTCATCCTCTACCCTGGAAGCAGCCTGAATACATCAGCCAGAAGCAAGTGCACTTTCTACTTCAGCTGGCTGCACTCCTGAGGTGCCAACTCTTTGATTCTTATGGTTAAAATGAGTGGTGACACCAAGTTACACAGACTTGTCAGTGCCCATCACTTCTTCTCACTCTCTAGGTGCCTCTGTCCCTCTTGAATTAACTGTCTACCCCTCTGCTGATTCCATGAACAGAAAGCAACTAGTAACTAGCAGCTATTCCAGAAGCTGCTCATGAAGTCAAAACCATCCTCAGAGAGACTCATAAATCACCCTCCATTTAGACCTACAGGCACTGTGTTTCCTCCCACGGATCAGCAAACAACGTCTCTGTCAAGTACACCCATTATTTGCAAATAAAATGATAACAGCTGAATACCTACTGCATCTGAGCTGCTTTGTCCAGCTCCTTTGTGATAAGAACTAAATAAATACACTAAATGGAACTGCCTGCCTAAGAGTACAGCTCATCTGGTGAACAAATTAAAAAATGGTGTCCCGTTTTCATCAGCTTCAGACACGGTGGATGGCGTGCACTAAACCATGTGAAAAGCTGCACCAGCCTATTTCCTATGCCCTTGAATGTACACTGGAGTTATCCTGCCATTCCTAGAGAAAAATTCCCACAGTTTCAGGGCTTTCTGTTATCACAGAGTTTGAAGTGACTTGGAAATGAACAAAGCTGACCATGTCCTACTGTGACACAATGACCGTATTACACTTTTCTTTGATAAAATACATAACACAAAAATGTAAAGTGGCCCAAATTCTTTAACGAAAATGAATTTCAGTTTCATAGTAGTTCCAGTTTTCAACTTCAGCCATTCACAGAGAAGACAGCAATGGCTATAAAAAAGAAGTACTACTACCTCTGTACCTAATAAATTGTTTATTATCTGTGGGTGATTTTCTGTGGCATCATACCACTTTCAGCAAGCTGTTGTTCTAAAATGCTGTTCTCAATTGTACCTTTCTCTGCGCTTTCACACACTTTGTTATATTAAATAAACGACTACAAAAAAACAATAGATTCCTCAGTTATTGCTTTTTTCTTGCAATATAAAGTTCCTTCAAGGATAATGATTTGTCTCATACCCTTTTTGAACGAAAAACAAAAAAAAATATAAATGATCAGACAAGCTCCCCTTATTTTAAGTAAACAGCTGGAGAAGGAAAAGGCACTAAAAAAGGGCATTACTGGGAACTGCAATTTTTGTTCTTTGCTACTATGCTGAACCAAGATTAAATCAAAATATTAGCAGTTATCATCAAGGAGAGATTTAATACTTATTTTGACATATTTTCAGCCATAGTATTACAATATTTTTAATATTTAAAAAAAAAATAGGCTCGCACTACTGTTTAATTAAAGTCTCCCACCCAAGAGAACTGACTTCAGTACGAGTTTCCAGACATTTACTTTAGCAGGTATCTTGAATACTTCTTTGTAGTTTGTCTGGTTTATGAAGTTACCAGTGAAATTTAGGTCCCGGGTAATGTTAGTTTAAATCACCTGATCTTTCAGGGTAATTTCAGAACAGCTTCTACAGTCATAGGGAATTTCTCATATCACCAGCCTTTTATAACATGTAACCTACTGCTTTGTTTCCCAGGGCTCATAACATAATCAGACACCAGACTGAAAAGTGGAGATGAGTGTCCAGGATGTTTCATACCTAATTTTCTGCTGAGCCCTGTTAACATGCTGCAGATTTGCTCTAAATATTCAAACTAACAAAGTCCTGGGCTCTGACATACTAAATAGTGCCTTAGATCAGGAAGAACCACTCAGTCACCTAATGCCCCAATCTCTTATGTACCTCTCATTGCTCACACCAGTACTTCTACATTAAACCCAAAGATCTGAATTAAGCCAAAGCATTTCAGTCCTCATGAGACAAGCCTGTGCACCACAAGCAGAGAAGAAAGGCCACTATCTGAAGCCCTCCATTAGCAGGGAATTGATGAGACATGCTTGAATGATCTCTACAGTTAATGCTTGTCTGAGAGCCTTATATAAAGTCCCATTTCATAAAGACCTAAAAATCTTTTCCTGCTTCTCTTCCCAGACATGCTTGACTTTACAATTAGCATTCTTGAGCAGAAGTGCTTTTCCCAAAATACAGACTTCCATTTATGCAGCACTTCTCATGCATAGTGTAATGTCCCTACTGCTTTTCCAGGGGAAAAAATATCTCTGACAGAAAATGATCTTTATGGACAAGCGAGCCTTATATTTCTCCTAAAGAATGCCACTTAAGGGGTGGGCTAGTCAACTGTCAAGAAATGGATGCCTAGATCATGACTTGAGCAAACTATTACAATTAACACTGCAGAACAAATTGCTTTTGTTGCCTTCAGAAATTTTACAGTATATATTACGTCTCTTTTGGCAGATATTGAGTTAGGAAGAATATGTGAAGATACATTACTTACTGCATTATCTCCCAAAGCTGTTTTGATACTAATCCGTACTTTGAAAGCATTCTGTGCATCTGTCACAAAGAGAAAAAAGCAAACATATATTGGCAGTCAGTCAAAATAGGATTTTAAATCATTTACTTCCCTGATTATTTCACAAATGTCAGTTTCTAAATGTGTCTTAAGAGATCACCGCTTAGGAGAACAGAAGTTACTTGCATGAAAAAAGCCCTACAGAGTCTCAGTGAGGTTTACCATGACCTCTTTAAGTGAGACCAACTTCCATACTTAATTTGCAAATTCATGAAATAACTGAATGCTCAGCGTTTCAATCTTCAAACTGAAGACAAACAGTTCAAATAAAAATCTGAGAAGTTGGCAGCTTTGTAGTCTAAACTGACAGCTACTTTACCTAAAGAAGGATGAGAATCAGCTCCAAATCTTACCTGGCTTGCAGAGCTCAGCATGAGCAATGGCAACTACAGAGAGTGTAAGCAGCAAAGTCCGTAACATCCCGTCAGCATGGAAAGGTTGAGGCAAAAAGAAGTGAGTCTCCCCTGTAAAGCACTCTTAAACTTTCTGTGACCCAGGATTAAAGCATCAGGAGCACAAGTGAGCGACCAAGTAAAAGGTTTAATAATTAACCCCCATTATTTTAGCTAAAAACAGGTACTAGAAACAACTGTCTTCTGTTAGTTATTTACTACTTTTCTCTGTAGTAAAAAAAGAAAAAAGCTGCAACAAATATTTAATTTTCCTTCTTCCTTTTTAGAAAAATACAAAATTTTACAGAGTGCTCCAGGCCAATGATTTTTTCTCACAGGCATAGTGTCAGACAGACACACGAGGTGTCTGTGGGATGTCACACCAGAGCAGCTGGGAACTGTTACCCACAGCATGTGAATCTGAAGCTTGGCTGCCACTAGATCCCAAAGAAAGCTGCCACCTGTCTTCCCTGGGAAACTGTCTGGCCCCACTGAGGGCCCTTGAGGATAGAGGAAGATTGGGCTCCCTTTTCTACCCTCCAAAAGAAATGTGTGATGAACACAGAATCCCTGGACCCAAAAAACAGGGCTCAGGCATTGCCCCTCACTTGCCTTGGAACTCACAGCACTTGTTAAGGGCCAGCCTGATGAGCACAGTGCCACATCCCCCTATCCCCACCCCAGTCCCACTCCTGTGCCCTGGCTCAGGAGCTGGTCTGAGCCCAGCAGAGCAAATGCCTTGTTCTACACAAAAACACCCCACATCTGAGGCACTGCTGGGCAGGAAAAGAACTTTTATGCATATGGAGAAACACTTTTTTCCTATTAGAGGCTCGTTACAGTAGCAACTAGAACAAGCAGAGGTGCAATAAAAGGACTTAGTAGGAAGCATGTTGTATAGGAACATATTTGTGTTTCATAGACACGACCCACTGTGTATACGTGTACACACACGCATGGAAATATTTTAATGCACTCTAACCTATTAATCAAATGTTTACCATATTTATCTGTTATAAATAAATGTGGACGAAAAACAATTCAGAAACTGAAATGTATTGCAGATATTTGAACAGTCTGCAATCTAGGCAGCAAGACAGGATTACTTTGTTTCATTCTGTTGCTGTACTCCTCCTGCAGCCATTCTGATTAATGGTTAGTTCCTACATTGAAGATCACTTCAGAATTACTTTCAGTTGGTCCTTTAGCACTAAGAAGAATGTCTTGAGACTGCAAGCCCAAAAGAGCTTCACACAAATGAAAAACAGTGAGAAAATCTGACTTAACTGTCAACTGAATTTATGAAAAACAATAACCAGTATTTACTACATTAGATACTTGGACTTTTGTGTAACAGAGAACTTACTGTTTCAGTAATTTAAACTATTTTTAGAAGCCACTGTTAAAGGACTTGATATCCCATCTTTGAAAGTCATTCACCAAGCTGATTCCCAGGCATCTCTTTACTCTCACTAGGCAACCCAGTCTGGGTACAAAACTATTGGATACATTATCTGCTTAAATGTTCAATCTCTGCCTATGAAAACAAAAAAGTGATGCATTCATTTCTAATGACAGCTTAAATTAACATGCTGTATATATGCACATCAAAAGGAGCGCACTGAAAAATGTACAGATGTATGAACTACCAAGTTACTGTAACATTTGTAACTTAACAAAAACCTTAAAAGAATGTGAATGCAATCAGTTTCATGGTAAATTCATGCGCATTGCTTCAACAGCAAACACGTGAACATTTTTGTACCTTTGGGGGAAACACTGAAGAACTCGGGAAGGGAGCAGAAAAGTCAAGCACTCTTTCCCTGCTACCAGAAGGCAAATGGAACTGAGTGTCATACACAGCATCACCACTTCTCCCTGCTGTAAAACACCACAAATCAGTTCTTCCCGTCAGAATTGCACAGAGCCGGTGTCAAAGTACATCAAAGGCCCACGACACCCAGCAGGAACAAACTCAGAGGACATGACTGGATTCCCTGATCACAGCTGCTGAATTCCAGCCAGGATAGCTGATTTTCCCCAATTTGTCTTGCTGGCAAGAAGCAAGACAAATTATTTTTTCCAGCAGAGAGGGGAGGAGGCCAGGAGAAGCAGCAGTGTGATAAACACCCCAGCTCAGAGCTCACAGGGAGCCCATCGTGCAGCTGATATATATGTGCACAGCAAGATGGATCTGTGCCAAATGCATTCAGCTGAAGGCCCATGTGCTTATCCATTTGTGCATGCACAGAGTGCTACACATAAACAACCAATTGCTACACATCTATAAATCTTTTCCCAAAGCCAGCATGTTTTTTAAACAAGCGATGTAGACATGCAAGACTACACCAGGTGTTAGTAGGAAGATAACTTTGCTCCAAATTAATGTAAAAAAAAGCACTGCAACTTTTCAGTTTACAAATGGAGTATATCTGCATAATCTAAACCGACAGACAGACTTTCTGCCACTTTGTATCTTTGTAATAAATCTATATGCATGGATAACTTTCTGTTCCCATTTTGGCCAGACACATAGCACTGTTTAAGCATGTCTGCATTTGTTTGCCACTGATTAATCAGTCAGGCATCAGTTTGCTTGAACAAATTAAAATCTTCATGCACATATGGAAGGCATGTTTTCAACTGACTACTTTGTGAGGTGTTAGATTTTTAGGTAGTTCCTCTTTTATAGCATCTTTATTTTTCCTAACTACTGTGGAGCTACAGGTCATAGCCATGCAGAATTTCATGCACGATCTGCATTCCAGAAATATCACTGAACTAGTGCAAAGAGTTATTTCTTATTGTACCAAATGAATTTGTCTGCCTGGTTGAAAGTAAGAGTATCTCTAATTTTTTCAATGCTTTTTGTCTACAGAAGTTCATGTATTATCTGTACGTACATATTTAAAAATACATCAAATTTGGACTACCAAAGAAATCAGGAGAGGACTGAAATTTCAAGAAAGCATATGACTCGGTAAAACAAACAAACCAACCCCTTCCATCTTCTCCATGTGATCAGCGATGTACTTTTTCTGCTCCTTTTGATGTCTTTGAAATGGAAAATCCCAGGGAAGTAAAATATTGATAGCTATTGTATAAGTTAATTAACAGCTATGGCTAAACTTAAACTCAGTTTTCAAATTTGACAAATTAACAGTTTTAAACTCTGAGGAAGTTAATCTTTAGTCTTAAATAGTTGTGTCGAACTCTTACGAGGAAAGAGTCAATGTGTGACTGTCAGCATTAGTCACTCATGGAAATGTACCTGGCGAACTGCAGACCCAGTTGTGCACAGTGCTGGGCAGTTCCCTGGGTGCAGTGGAAATAACAAACACTGCAGATCTTTTCCAGAAGGTTTTGGGAAAACAGGGCATTCATTGAATGAGGACTGCCACCAATGTCGTCACTGTAACAGTGCAGACATGACTTGGCTGTCACTGAGTTTTTATCAGTGCTCACAGAAGCAGATGGTGTGTGAGAAATCATTTAGCTCTCGAGATAGTTGCGTACCTGGGGGAAGGACGCACTCTCCAGCATTCTCATGTATCACCCTGGAAAGGGCACTTTGCAGTGGAAAGCACCAAGGACAGCCCACAGTGGGGCTGGCACTGAGAGTGAGCACACAGACTTCCAGCATGGAAGTCAGGAGGATGGTGCTGCTGCCACCACTTCATCATCAAACAACAAACAATAGCCTTGAAGTGTCAATGAAAACCGACCCATCCCAAACCCACACTTTCTGGATGTCTCCTACTTAGCATGTATTTTCTGGGTCCAACAAATCCAGGCTAGTGATTGACTGCCATTTCCCTCGTGTTCTCTTACGCGCATTTGCATCATCCATGAAAAAAAGAGAGATGCACAATTCCATAAGGAAAGGTGCCAATCTTCTCCTGGAGTAAATGGCAAATATTATGGTGAGAACAACTTTTACATAACCTGTATGTTTATAAAATGTATCTTTCCTTTTTCCACAGAGGGCTTGGGCATACAACAGAGAGGGAACCATTCTTACCTGCTTATGTCAGTCTACAGTGGCAGAAAATACAAGAAATGGAAACCAGAAGAGCCACAGGGATAAGAAGTTCAAATGTGTGCCAGAGTCCCTGCACTGTAACTCAGAGCTGCTCTACTGTGCATGCACAGTTCTGTGCGTACATCTGGAAAGACACACAGATTTACAGTGCAACGTGGTACATAACTCATGGTAGGTAACTACAAGTTGTAAGATAAAAGTTTCTCTGTTCTGGGCTATTCCATGAAGTATAATCTGTGCATCCAGTATTGACCTTCTCATGATGGGGTTCACGTGGCACTGGACCATGCAAGAGTACTTTGCTTTACAATATCTGGGAAAGTGAGTTCCACAACCTGAAGGTTGCCACAAAAATAAACTCTGCTTGTGAAGGCCTGCAGTCTATCATTCCAATGTAAGGACTAATAGCTACTGACTGGAATGCAATATGACTTTGGATATGTGGATGGCTCTTGCCTGGAATGGCCATGTTTTCTTTCTGACAATGTATTAATTAAATTGTATGGAAGTCTGCACCTGAAGATCAAGTTGCTGTATGTGTATAAATTAATAAGAATAAACAAAATGAAGAAAAACACAACTATTGTATTCCTGTTTTGAAGAGAATGACTGCTTTTTCCAGAATCATTATAGATATAATTTTTCCAGAATCATTGTGGATATCTGTAATAGCTGTTATGTTTTGTGTTTCCTTAAAATGAGATCCTACTTTTCATTACTGAAATAGATAAGCTTAAGATGGTGCCTTCCCTAGGAATACTGGAAAAATGCCATGATGAAATGTAGCATACCAAAGAAAGAAATGATTGAATTTCTCAATTTAGATTTATAAATAGTTTAAAGGAAGGTTAATATTATGGCACTTCCTCTGTTGAAGGAAGGATGAAAGTTATAATTTCCTAATGAAATTAGGAAATTACAAAACACATTTGGTTGTTTTTTTCAAAACTTTCATGGGTGTCAATGGTTCATCAGTTCCTAATGCACAATACTGCCATCTTCTGTATCCAAGAAACAGCAAATTATGTGTTATTTTACATGTATGTTCTGCACAAGAATACTGAAAGTACTGCTGATGACAACTCCTTCGTTTTAAAAGACTGTAGATCTGGCACATGGTTAAGTAACAGCAGAGAGGCCATGGTCTGAATATTCATTGGTCAAGAGGCAAATGTAACTGCTGACTATAGCAGTCACATGCTTGCTTTGAATAACTTCACTGAGCTTCAAACTAAGAGGATACTCATTATGCTGTTAATGAACAGCACAGTCAATTAGTCAGATTTTGATGGAGCCTGCTGTGGTGTGCTTCACTGTCAGCAGCTCTGGCTGTTTATGCCGTGTAGTACCTCTAGGATACAGGAAATAAGCTCCTACATTGTGGTTTAGGAGAATAATTTAGACCTTAATCAACAATGTACATTATTAATAGCTATGCAAAACATGCCCAAATGAAAGCTACAAATACATTGCCTCAGAAGGCTGCAATCTATCACTCCTGTCGCAGAGGAATTGATTACTGACAACTTGCATATTTCCACCCATCATACCCATGAGGGTCTGTGTGGAGTAGTTTCCTGCCACGAAATGCATTTATAATCAGGTCAGGTACTATGCCTCAGAGACGATGGTGGGAATACATCAGCAGTGTGAGCTAAATTGATCAATGTACCATTTCGGCGTGCGGCTGCTGCTGCACTGGAACTGTGACTTCCCTCAACTCTGAGAGGCTGTGGGCTGGGGCAGCCATGCTCACAAGCAGCCCAGGACACACTAGAAGTGCACCTCATGGCAGGCACCGAACACACCGCTCCCACACACAATTCCCAACACAACCAAGACAGCTCACAGAGCACACACAGCCTGTGGGCAGCCGGTTCCTGCCCGGAGCGTCACTCAGGTACTGCCATGAGCAGCAACACCCCAGGTGAGCTGAGACACCACTGCACAGGCACCCGGTTACCCAGCAGGGCTGATGACATTACACAGAACCAGGAAAGGCTGAGGGAATTGGGCCTGTTCAGCCTTGAGAAGAGACCTCATCAACACATTCTAGTATCAAGAAGGGGGTGTCAGAGGATGGATCCAGTGGTGGACCATATTCTCGGTGGTGTTGAGCAGTAGGACAAGAGGCAACAGGCAGAAACTGATGCAAAGAAGTTCCACCTGAACACGAGGAAGAACTTCNTGCCGGTCCCGCCCCCGGCCGGAACCGGGGGGAGCGGGGCCGCCGTCCGAGCTGCGGCGGGGCGGGGAAGCGTCCAGCGCCCGGGAAAGCGGCAGCCGTGGGTGATGTGAGGAGCGGGGGAGGCAGCGGCGTGTGCGTACCCCGGCTGAGCCCCGTCCAGCCCCGCCGCGGAGGCTATGGNGAACGTTCAGTGCACTCCCTCGCTTCTGGTCTCGGAGAGTTTGGTAAACTGGACCCCCCAGTGCTGCCTTTCCGCGCCCTCGGTGCCTGGGCAGCGCTCCTGACGAAGCGGCCACCCGACCCTCCCCCCGCCGCCACCGCTCCGCCACGGCCACACGGCGCCCGACCGGCCCGCGCGCGGCTACCGGAACCGATTGCGCGCCCTTCCGCCGCGGGGTCACGTGACGTCCAGTCGTTACCGCAAGATGGCGGCGCCCATGTTGGTGCCCGAGCCCCCCCTGGGGAAGCCGAGGTGAGGCCGCGGCCGGGCCGGGGCCGGGACCCCCCGGGGCAAGGGGATGGGCCCGCGGGTCCTTGCAGAGAGTCGCGGCCCCGTCCTGGCCGGGACCGCCCGAGCGCACGGCGGCCGCGGCTGAGGCCNAGGCTATGGGCCAGGGCAGCCATGCTCACAACGGGACTCCCCGGTCGGGGTGTCCAGGTGTTTGCCAAGGCCTTGCTCCGGTGTCGTGCGGCTGGAGGGAAGGGCGAACCCCAACCCTGGAGCGGCCTGGGCTCCGCTGTTCCGTGCGCGTCAGCTGTGTGCCCACCTCCTCGAGTGCTGGCCTGAGAGTAAGGGGAGTTCTTCCGTCCTTTCCTTCCTTGGGTTTCAAGAAAGGGAAGTTCCCAGGGAACTGAGAAGGAGGTTCTCGCTTGTCAGCCCCAAGCACCTACTGAGGGATGCGATCTGTTTCAGGCAGGGACACGAGGTGAGAAGCGGCCCGGCTGGCCGGTCAGAGGCAGAGGGCCCAGGTGGGGACATTGGTCTGTTCGGGCAGGCGCTGCTGCTGGGACAGGCACCGTGGTGTCACCTTGGCACGCACAGGTGTGCAGGTGGTGAGGATGTGAGCAATCCTGAACAGGACTGGAGATGTGGGTGAAGTTCTGGCTGGCTGAGCTATGCTTGTGGAATCTTCAAAATTACACACTCCGAAAGCGGAAGTTTGTTTGATCTCCCATCAGCATGTGCTGTGGCACAATAGTATGAGCTGAAGACCATCTCTCCTTTCTATTTCTCGATTATGAACTGGCTAGGAAGAGGAAAGATAGAATGAAACTTGACAGAAAAGAGCTTGATGTGAAAAGGCTTTTAGACATTAGAGGCATTTTAACCATAGTGAAAACATGGTGCTGCTTGTAGGCAGCTGTTCAAAGCTGTCAGACAAGCAAGGAAGAGTCTAGCCCAGCTTCCGTACCAGAAGAGCAGAGCTGAGCATTGTCTGTGGGGGCTGTGGAGTGTGTTTTGTTAGCTGTGCATTGAGGCTGCTGGCTGTGGAGAATATCAAAGAAAAAGAAAAAGGACTTGAAATTTCGTCTCCTGTAAAAGAAAGACTAGAATGTGCTGAAAGGTGTTCCAAAATTGTAGGGCAGGAGATCCCCAAACTTTTCTCCCTGATCTTATCTAGTAACCGAGTTTCAGGAGCTGAGGGAGATTTCATGGAGTTGGTGATGATGTCAAATACTGCAGAGCTCAAAGAGGGTGAGACCCCATGTGTCGTGTCTTCTTGCTGCTGCCCATGTGCAAGTCTTAACAGCACAGCCACTGATTTCATTGTCTCGTCAGATGCTGCTGTGGAGTTCCTGTTTCATTTTGTGGGGTTTTGTACTGCTGAAGGAAATTAAGTGTATGTACAACAGTAAAAATTATTTCTTTGGTTGTTTTAACGTAAGTAATTTTCTCTCATCTTCAGCCATCAAAAGTACAGAGCTATTCTAAAGAAGGAGAAGAGGAAAAAAAAGCGGCAGGCACTTGCCAAACTAAGAGACTCAGGTAACTGAATTTGGTACTGTCAGTGGAACTAGAAGTGATTGGATTTTTTTTTGTTTTTTTAAAGATATCATTTTGTGTATCTTTGTTGGCTCTAGCATCATGTAGATGTTTTGTAGATGCATTGAACTTCTCATGCATTGTTTTTTCTCAGAAGCTGCAGAAAAAGATGAATCTGTGTCAGAGGAGGAAGAGGAGGAAGTGGAAGAAGAGGAGGAAGAAGAGGAAGAAAAAAAACTTGAGGCAGAAAGGTGAGAAATCTAGAAAATGGCATATATGCAATAAACACTTCTGTAATCAATTCCATTTTGGTACTTTGAAAAGTTTGAACATATTCTGTGAAACACAATTTTTATTGAATATGTCAGGCTACACCATCCTTTCCTCTAAAGTCTGAATGATTCCTATGGATTTTTCTCTTTTAAAGAAGATTAGATAAGTTGTAGTTATTATTAGAAATAAAGTTGAGTTGTATTTATGACAGTTGCATCAGCTGCGGGTAGTCATTAAGTGGGTGGTCTAAGTGGTGTCTGGCTTCTTTGGCAGACAAAAACTACATGAACAGTGGTTGCTGAGAGAAGAAAAGGCCCAAGAAGAGTTCAAGCTAAAGAAAGAAAAAGAAGAGGCTGCAAGAAAGCGCCAAGAAGAAGAAGAGGTATAAAGATATAAAAACTTTGAGTTGTGCTTGGCAACAAGGTAGACTTAGTGTAAGACCTTTTATTATTTTGTGAGGGACCCACTTTTCTTGATGCTGTTGTGTTTGAAAGCATAGACTCTCCTGTCTTTCATATAGAAAAGCAAAATTGAAAAGAGAAGAAAACAACAACTTTTAAAAGGGTTTTTGTCAGAGATTTAGTTGCTTCTGATTGGATGAAAACTTAGTGGTCAAGGAGTTGTAATACAACATGGTAGTTTTGACTTTGACTGATTGTAAAGCATTGTTCCTTAATTTTTTTTTATTATAAAGAGGAAGATCAAGGAAGAATGGGAAGAGCAGCAAAGAAAAGAGAGAGAAATGGCACAGCAGAAGCAACAGGAGAAGAGAGAGAGAGAGGTGATTCTTGGTGCTGGGAGGGTATACATATTATATATGCTGTGATGTGATCAGATGCAACGGTTATCCATGTTGAAGAGGGATTTTGTTATAATTCATAAATGTGTTAGTTAACCCATTCTAAGTTACTAAACTATTATTCAGTGTTAAAGAGCATCTAGGGGGTCCATATACCCTGAAGTGTAACTCTTTTTAACACATCTGGTTGTTCACAGTATGTAATTGTTTACATCAGGTAAATACAAAGGCACTGTGCCAGTGCAGGTTCTGATACGTGCACTTTCTGCATCATGTGTTAAAGATAATCCTTCCTTAACGTCCCAGATGAACACAGTCAGTGCTGAAGAAAATGCCCAAAGAGGATATGGAATATGGAAGTACATTGCTGCTGTTCCTTAACACACTTCTTAATCAAAAGATGTGTTACAGCTCTTCTTTACCTGACTCATCCAACAGGACGTATCTTTTTTTCAGAGCTCCTTGGGTAGCATCAAAAATGATATTGAAGATATAAGTCATTGATAACATTTCTGTTAACGATACATTTTTCTTAAGTTTTAGAAGTTCTGTGACCTCAATGTAAGATGTCCTGTTCAGTAATGCAGTGTGAGGACTGGCCTTATTGTCACTGAAGAGTGACTGCAGCTTTCTAGGATTTGGTCATTTTAGGTTCTCCACAATCACAAAGTTTCCAGTCATTTCACTGGGAGAAGTTTTGTGGCTGTGTCTGGTAGCCATGGCAGGTGAAGAGCCATGAGCAGACAGTTCTGTCTCTCTGCAGTTAATAGTTGGTTGTGCCACTGATTATGTAACACTTGAATGAGGGATGCCAAAGAACAGCAGTTGTTGTATTTCCTGTCTTACTCCCTCAGGTATTGAGTGTCCATTTCTCTTTTTGCAAAATAGGGAGAGAAAACAATGCTCATGTCCTTTATTTAGGTTTGAGATACAGTTTGAAGAGAGTTGAACCATTATAACAGCAGTATTTTATTCCTTCCCTCTGTCCTTGTGTCTGGGTTTGCCCAAGCCCACAGTATAACTTGTGTCCCTGAACTAGACAGAAGCAGCTTTCTTTTTTGCTTGGTTCTTGGATTCTTTGCTTTGTGTTTTTCTGGGTTATTATTTACTGGGATAGTGAGTTAAATTGGCTCATAGAGGGCATTGACAGGCATCCAGAGGGAAACTGATTACCCAGCTAGGAGTGGAGCCACCCATTTTAGCAGCAGAAAGTTGTTTAATTGGTTTTGTCTGTTTCTTGAAACAGCAGTTTATTCAAATTTTTACAGTGATATAAGAAAAAAAACTAATTTCCCTCCCTAAAACAGAGAAATAGATTTTCTGGTTGTTTGATGGATGGTGGAGGTATGAGGCTTCTTTGGGGAGGGTGAAGGAGTGGTTTTGGCTTTGTTTTTTTTTTTTTTTTTTTTTTTCGTTTGTGTGGTTCAGGGAGTTTTGTTCGTTCCGTTTCATTTTTTTTTATTAGGGTGGATAATATCTGAGATCCTTGGTGATCAGTACCAGATGATCTGTCTGGGTCCTCACCTTGAATTGCATTTTTAAATTTTTATTTTCTCTTTTTTAATTTAATTAATTCTCTTCGAAATTAAACTGGTCCTAGCATATTTTCTTGTATTGATTATGTTTAAATGTCTCTTTTCTAGGAACTTCAAAGAACAATTTGTTAGAAGTAGTGTGCTGCCAGTTTTGGAGAGTGGTATTGTTTTGCTCAGCCCCACTTAGGAAAAGGAAGGGAAAGAATATCCTCATTGCTTTCCTGTATTTGGAAGGCTAGATATGGTTAACTTATGATGTTTAAGTTTCTTAAGAGTTACATCTCTTGCTTTAACAGAGGCTCAGTAAGCATTGTGTTTCTGTGTGTGTTCCATAAAATGTGTAAGTTAAAACATTTAGTGCAACTAAATGGTTATGGACTTAACTGTAACCAGGCTGTGTACTAGAGCAGGAGATAGATTTAAACATCAATAGTTCAATGATAGTTTTAAAAAAGAAAATTGAACTTTTATGTTGTCTATGGTTTTGTTTAGAAAATCATCTACGTGAGGGTCTTGTCTGATGTATCCTTTAACAGCTTTGTAGTACGTGAATTGCTACAGACCCAAAGTAAATCTCCTGTTTTTAAAGCAAACCCCATCACACTTTCATTATACATAATCACTGAGCATTGTAAATTAGGTTCTTAACTAAAGAAACCAGATGTCTTGTGTGTCCTCAGGGTTTTCACTAGTCCTGTGTTTGCACCATTTATAGGCAGCTGTGCAGAGGATGCTGGATCAAGCTGAAAGCCAGGTATGCTCAGAGACTTATAGAAAAAAGAACTGAAAAGTAATTTAATTTCCATCCGGTGTTTGCCTTCTAGCATGCTGTCCATCTGCTCTCGAGAACCTAATAGCCTGAATAAATTTAATATATAGTGGCTTGCATGAGCTGTAAACAATTATTTACTGGGTGGAACATAATTAAGCATATTTCTGGCTGGTTGGTGGCAGTACAGTTGTGCATGCTGATGACTGTTCAGGAGGTCTGAGTCAAAATGAACCTGGAAATACTGCTGTGTGCTGTTAAAAAACACTATGCATGATGGTTTATTTGTGAATTGTGATTCTAAATAAATCTGTCAGTCCTGGGTGGCAAGATAAACTCGTCTTTTTAAGCAGATGTCAGGCTCTTAAGTAAGAGGTTTCAGTGGTAGAGGAGCGCACAAATCTTTAAAGAAAAGAAAAAAAAGGTGGGGGAGGGAGAAGGTTCACTGCTTGGATGCCTGGAAGAGCATGGATCTCAAGCTGGCAGTGTGTAGCAAAAAAACCTGCAGTTTTCATTTGAAGCTTAGAGATTGCCTTAAAGAATAATTTGGCTTTTTATCCCTGTCACATGGTTAAACTTGTGAAGATTCTTGCTCTGTTTAAGCCACTGCATGAATCTGAAAAATAAGTTTTAACCTAGTTATCCGTTGTTTATTGACTGCCATAGCTACATTGGAGTTACATTTGGTTCCAAACC
Organism: Platysteira castanea; assembly: GCA_013397175.1. Lineage (NCBI taxonomy): Eukaryota > Metazoa > Chordata > Aves > Passeriformes > Platysteira > Platysteira castanea. The sequence continues at coordinate 264,667 of VYXC01002940.1, forward strand.
ATGTTTAAACAGTTCTTTGGGGAATCTGTTTCGTAAGATGGATAGGAAACTGCTCTGAACTGCTGCCTGCCCAGAGTTCAAGACGCATTAGCAGTCACATCTGCGAAGGAATAGTCAGAAATGTGGTATGTTAGAGACTGCATTAGAGTATCAGTTCAGGGTTCACTTGCTGGTGACATAACAGGGCTATTCTGGTGATCGAAAATTATGGCTGCAAGTCATGAACAGAATTGGTAGCTAGGTCAAATTCTGCTCGTGAATAAAAAGAGTTTTCAGTTGATGTAAAATGAGAACTTAGGCCAGTAAGTTTTACAGATTATTTGGTTAGAATAAAAATTCCCTTTTTAAAATATGTGTCTTGGTTATAGTCATTCAAGGCTTGCAACTTGGTAAAGCCATTCTGAATTATAGAAATCTTAATGATCCAAGATGATCAGTATGGACACTTTTACTTAGTGCTAACTAAGAATTTAATTTTTTAAAATTCTGGCCTTTAGCAGGTTACTTTTATTTTAGCCTTTTCTATATGCACATAACAGTGATAATGCTGAGCTTGCTGAGCTTTGGGCTGCTGCAGAGAAAAATAAGTAAATAGTCGTAGCTTTCTCTCTGCCAGGTTGTGGTGGTTTTGGCTGAGGTAGAGTTAATTTTTTTCATAGTGGCTAGTATGGGGCTTTGACTTAAAATAGGATTGAGAATGTGGAGGTGTTTTTGTTATTGCTGAGCAGGGCTTACACAGAGCCAAGGCCTTTTCTGCTTCTCGTACTGCCACGCTGGCGAAGAGGCAGAGGGTGCATGGTAGGCTGGAAGGAGACACAGCCAGGACAGGTGACCCCAACTGGCCAGAGGGATATTCCAGACCATCTGACATCACGCTCAGTGCATAAAGTGGGGGAAAGAAGGACAAAGGGGAGGATATTTGGAGTGATGGAGTTTGTCTTCCCATGTTACACATGGTGGGGCCCTGCCTTCCTGGAGATGGCTGAACACCTGCCTGCCCATGGGATGCAGTGGGTTTGCTTTGCTTGTGTTCATGGCTTTTGCTTTCCCTATTAAACTCTCCTTATTTCAACCCACAAGTTTTCTATTTTTTACCCTTCCATTCTCTCCCTGATCCCGCTGGTGGGGCCATGGACAAGTGGCTGCGTGGGGCTTGGCTGCTGGCTGGGGTTAAACCACGACAGGTGTATAAAATGAGACCCAAGGCACAGGGCAGATTTGAAAAACAGTGCTTTAAATAGGTTCAGCTTGCTTTGTAGAAACACAGTGCTCATAACTGTCAGTTTTATTTTTGACACTCCATTTCTTTACTGTTTTCTAATTTCTGTCTATTTTAATGTTTCTTCCACAGCTGGAGAACGGTGTGAGTTGGCATAACCCAGAGCCCCCAGAGAATCTGGGAACAGAGAAGGACAGAGCGAACTGCCCATTCTATATTAAAACAGGTTCCTGCCGATTTGGAGACAGGTAATCCACTGAATATTTACCAGGATAGAAGTATGTTGGGGCGATGAAAGGGAGGCAACTTAATTAGGTCATAAGCAAACTGAGGAAAAATTGCTGTATAAAATACTTTTGTGTATTTGGCTGTGGACTGAGAGCTCAGCTACCTCTCTTTCATCTTCCTTTTGTTTCCTCACATACCTGCTTCCTTCATAATCTGGTCATTTTAACGTCTGGTGCTGTCTTTGAGTTGAAGGACTGGTACAGCTAGGGTAGGACTGGAAGGATGGGTTGGAAGAAGTTATAGAAAACTAAGAGCCAGTGTTATCAACAAATAACTGTTGAATCTTGTCAAAAGCTCACTGTGTCTTGAAGAAGCTAAAACTGGCTGAGTTTGCTACTACCAATTTCCCCAGTAATGCAAACCCTAACATTTTGCAGTAATATTGGATTCTTGGGTCATTCATTTTCCCTGGGAGTTACTTTTGTTCTGTCATGTGAATATATCATTTTATGTACAGACAGTAGTGGTTGGGTTTAATATTTTGTGTTCTACTACTAAAATTGAACAGCAAAAGGAGGCAGCTTCTAAAATGTAAAAAAATAATAATCATCAAATTAATTGTCTCCTGGTTTAGTTTTGGGTTTGGAGATTGGATTTTTTGTTGTTATTGTTTGCTTTTTGAAGTCTAAGGTGTCAGCCAGAAGGTTAGAGTCCATTTCTGACTGACTGGGTGCAGAAAAACTTCTAGCTGGAGTCTAGGTTGTAGTTGCCCATTTTGACCTCCCTGCAGTTTGTCTGTGCTGTCCAGTGACATAAAGAGACTAGACTAGTCTGGATGTTCTTCTGATCACGTCATGAGAAGGAAAATGTGTTGGAGAGTGCATGACCCAGTTGCTTGGGGAAGTATTGAATGGGAATCACAAAGCACAGTGAAATAAACATGGAGAACATCCGTGTTCTTCCTGAACCTAAAGCCGTCTAGGGGAGAACTATATTTCAGCATGTTAGTGGGGTAGCCTGAATATGATGGATGGTGAGGGAGACCTAATACTTTTATGGCTGCCAAGAAGATGCAGATCAAGATAAGACTGACTTAGAAGAAACTTCTGTTTTTGTTGTTTGGTGTGGTTTTGGTTTTGTTTGTTGTTGTTGTTGTTAGAAGTGGAAAAAATATCAGTCTTGTACTCATCCAGGTGCAGGTCTAAATGTGCTGTTTTTCCCTCACTCCTGCTTTCCACCCCCATGTGTGATGAGAACAACTTCAGTAAAAGTTGTTCAGTTTGCAAAAAGAAGAGCAGGGACTTGCTTTAAAATCTCTTTATAGAAAGACTGCTGACAATCTTTTCAGCCCTTCAGAAATGGGAACACATTAACCTTAGTAGCCTAAAAGAAATTACTTCAGCTCTCATTGTGACACTGGTATTATAGCTTTTGTAGTTGTGGTTTCTTAAGCAAGCATGTTGTTTGTTGATGGCATTAAGGAAGCATTAAGGTTATGTACAAACTCACTCCAAAAGATTTGTTTTAGTAATTGAAATATCTTGATCTTCCACTAATGGATTTTCTTTTATAATAACTGTAAGTGAAAATTGCAAATGTTTGAAGCTTCAGCAAGTGTATTTTCTGCTGAAAGTGCAAATCTTTCCACTTCTCTTTCCTCACTACACCTGTCCAGGTGTTCTCGCAAGCATAACTACCCCACATCTAGCAAGACACTGCTTGTGCGAGGGATGTTCATCACTTTTGGCATGGAGCAGTGCCGGAGAGATGACTATGACACAGATGCCAGTCTTGAGTACAGTGATGAGGAGACCTACCAGCAGTTCCTGGAGTTCTATGAGGACGTGCTTCCCGAATTTCAGAATGTGGGGAAGGTGGTTCAATTCAAGGTATGCATCTAAGTGCAATTTATGAGCCTTAAGAGAAGTTCTGTCTAGCATGCCCCAGCTAATCCTGTGTGCACTAGGGAACTATGCAGCGTCCTTACTGCAAATTGTGAATCTCTCATGTCACCTGTAAACTTATCACTGCTCTGTAAGAGCACCATCTTACTCTGGGTCAATCTCCTCTCCCATGCCCCTGAACTGTTACAAAAGCTTGTGCTTCTATATTGCAAGTTATTCACACTGCTCAACAGCCCACTTATCTCATAGTCCTTTCTTTCCTTATTCTGTGCTAAGCCCCAGAGGGTCCACTAAGACTGTTAGACAATATAAATACATCTGACCTACTGTATTTGGCCTAAGGAGTGAAATAGTGGGGTATGAAATGTATTTAGAGTGTACACCCAAACAATACCATTTTAGGACTGGCTGAGTAAAATAAAATCAGATTACAATGAAGTGAAAAGATAGCAGATACTTCAGTAGGAAGAATTAGAGAAAGGTAAGTTACATAAATGGTCTTGACATTTGTCATCTGTCGCCCTGGTTTTTGTAAGCCTTCTGTTGTTAACCTTGGAGTCAGCTTCTTTCTCACACAGTTTTATGTAAATAATAGCGAGTGTTTACTTAACGGTATTTTCTGTTTTTCATTCCTTTTGTGATATGACAACTTTGCTGAGCACCTTTCTTCTCCAGTGGGATTGAGAAGGAAGTGACATGCTCTCCAATCCCTTGTGGAGTTGGGACGTGTATAAAAATGAGATAATGTAAATAAATCCATCCATTTTCCTCTTTTCTGCTGAACCTGGCAGGTGTAAGAGCCTCTTTATTGTGTCTCTGCAGACACAGTCATCCATCCTTAGTTTGTGCATTTGGTTTGCTGAATGTTTTGTATGGATTTTTTTCCCATTTATATTGTGATTTCTTATGGGGAAAAAGAGGGATCTGTAAATCGAGACCTCAGAGATAAATGATGGGTGTTAACAGTCCCATGTTGCCCCAAAGTATGCAGCTTGGATGGTGCAATCTGCTTGTATCAGAATCTACTGCAGCATCCCTTTCTGTTTGCCATTCCTGAGTGCTTTCCGGCAGTCACCAGGAGGCACATGGTGCCTTTTCTCCTTTTGTGTTCATCTACTGACAGCTGCCTCAGGACTGAGATGGCATTAGCATTTCAAGCAAGAGGAAAGAGTGAGTTTTCAGTAGTTGTATTATGAGCTTTATAGGTAAGAAACCTACACTTGTTTGGAGAAGTGCCCCTCCATATTTCAACTCACGGGATATTTGCAGGCTGTCCTCTACTAGAAGACAGGGTGCAGATTGCCTATGGAGCATGGCTTGAAAAGCCGTATCAGCCAAGTCAGGTCCTTGGCTTTGTACCGGTGTTCTGTGCAGCTGTGCTAAGCTGCACCTGCTGGGGTCCCTGTGACTGGTAGTGTGGCATTCCTTGGCTTCTGAGGCAATTGTGCAACAGCAAGGTGATTCTCATGGACATTTTCACTACATTAGAGATGCTTCAGAATGGCATGTTGGCTGCAGGGATCTTAACTGTGAGTGAGCTGAGACCCTGTGACCATTTAGAATCAGATTATACACACCCCTCTTTCAGCTGACTTCCTTTTCCAGTGTAGCCCAAGGTTTTATTCTGTTTTTTCTGGGAAGCTACTGCAGAATCTGGAAAATCCTGATAAAACACTACCCTAGAACACTAGGGTTCCTTTCCTACCCAAAAATGGCTATGGCAAAATCATTCTCACTTGTTCTTGTGCTGACATTGTTTATCTCAAATAGTTTGACTCCTTATCCTGTAATACTTAATTATACAACTGCTTGTTATTGTGGCTGAAGCCCTTTCCTGATCCAGCATACAAAGAGGTATTCCCTGAGGGTCAGTCAGGGTTCAGGGATGAAAGGAGCTGCTAATCTCGTTTGCTCTGGATATTGGACAAGGCCTGTGGGCAACAGAGGCTGGAATCACAGTTCTGCCCTGGAGAACTGGGTTCCCCCTGCTTGGACCTGCCTGTCTCGGAATCTTTTGTAAGTAGCAGCAAGCTTTTTCAAAGGTACTTTGTGTATTTTTGAGAGCTTTAGATATACTTTGAATGCTAAATCATTACAAAAAAAAGGTTTTTCAGAACTGTACAGTGAAAGACGGTGTGTTCAGCTTTTCAAGCCCATTTCACAGGGATGCTGTGAAGATACACAGCTCTAGAGTCTCTTACTGTTATGAATCTCTCATTTCCACTTGAGGATGCTACTAGTTGTTGTCAGAGCAGGATTTGGCTATTGGACGGTAGGGTTGGCCCAGACAAGTGCAAGACAATGGAGTACAAGCTGTCTTGTGGACTAAGTGAAGCCAGGGCCCCAGAGTTAATCAAAGCATAATGCTGGAAACAGTCAAAGGCTTTTTTGCCTTTTTCTTTTTTTTTTTTCTTGTTTTTTTTGTTAACACTAAGTGTTCAGAAGAAAATCATCTCTAAGCTGATACGGATGAACTGTCATAAATGAGAATTGCCCATCTCAGAACATGTGAGCTGCTGTACAGCATAAACCTTGCACTGCCCTAACTTCATGTCTCCATCCCTCAGGTCAGTTGCAACTACGAGCCTCACCTGCGAGGAAATGTGTACGTCCAGTACCAGTCGTAAGTACTCACAGTCTTACCAAGTGTTAGAACTGAACTCCAGAGTTGAGTAATGAATGAGAACTATTTGTATCATCCATGCAGCTCATTCTCATACTGTAATGGGAGGCCAAAATTGGTAAGAGGTGTCTGAAATAATTGTGTGATGGTAATGCTGTCTGTTGTTTTTACTTTTTTAAGGGAGAAGGACTGTCAGGCAGCTCTGGCTCTGTTCAGTGGACGATGGTATGCAGGCAGACAGCTTCATTGTGAATTCTGTCCTGTGACGAGGTGGAAAACTGCCATATGTGGTGAGTCTTGGAAAAGAGAATATGTGTTATTGAAAAAGTACTCATGGAACTGAAAAAGAGGGATTCGTCTACAGCTTTCAGATCTGCCTAATGTTGAATTCATTTCTGTTTGGAAGACAAATGTGCTAACTTGCTTGTGTAGATCCAGGAGTAGTACACCATGTCTTTTAAGTGTCTGAATTGTTCTAGTGGATTTACCATGGTCTAGAAATGAAGGTTTGGATTCTAGCTTTGGAAATAATAATCTTAAGGTGAAACTACAGGAAGTGCTAATTTATCTCTTGAGAAGCAACAGCAGTTTCTGGACTATCAGCAGTTCTTCAGCAGTTAACTGTAACATTTGACTTATCTAGATTTACGTTCTTACATTACGGTAAATGAAATTTAATGAAATTAAATGAAGTTTGTTCGAAGCTAAAACCAAATCTTCATAGCTGTTAAAAAGCTAATTCCAAGAAAAGTACACAGTGAAAATTAATCTTGTGTGAATTAAATTGATGGGTGGTCAGATGCATGTTCTTCTGTTTGGAGAAGCAAAATTCAGTTTATTAAGTTTCTTCCAGTAGGTACATAAAAAAGAAAGATTTAACAGGTCTGGTTCATAAAAAAGCAAACTCTAATCTGTTTGCAGGCTTATTTGAAAGGCAGAAGTGTCCGAGAGGGAAACACTGCAACTTTCTTCATGTATTTAAAAATCCAAACAATGAGTTTTGGGAGGCCAACAGAGACATACGTATTTCTCCTGAACGGACTCATCAGTTGTCTAAAAACTCTGAGAGGAGAAACAGATCAAGCCATCGCGACGACTATTACAGCCGGTCCAGGAGAAGGGGCAGCCCGAGCCCAGACCATTCCTACCGGAGAAATGGAGAGTCTGAGAGAAAAAAGAATCGCCGCAAAAGCAAGAGGCGGCACCGGTCAGGGAGGTCAAGGAGTCGAGAGAGGAGGAGGTCTCACAGCAGGGGCAGGAAGAGGAGAGGCCGCAGTCGCAGCAGGAGTCACAGTCGGACACGCAGCAGGAGCAGAAGCAGGAGTTCCTCTCGATCCAGGAGCAGGGGTAAAAAGAGATCAAGCAGCAGAGGAAAAAATAGTGAAACTCCCAAAACAAAGTGAGAATTACTTTCAGAAATCGCTAATTGATAAAAATAGAGCTGACAAAGAAATTCTTCCAGTAGGGCACCAGATATATTTGAATTTCAAATAAAGTGTTCTTGCACATTAAAATGTTTCTTCCTAATAAAGGAACGTAGTTTACTGTGTGCGAAGCTTGAGAAAATTACAAGTTTTAAGTCCTATAGAAGGTGTGAATGTCAAGTACTCTAGCTACTCTGTCCCTCTGAACTGCTGCAACACCTGGATGCACACTGAGTACAAATAGAGAAGTGAAGCCTCTTTGGTATGTGCTTATTTCTGTTACGTGCGTGTTAAGTGTTTACTGTCCCTGTAAGGAGTTAGTACAGAACAGCCAGTGTGCAGTAAATTCACACCCCAGCACACTGCAGATGCAGGTCTGTGTAGATGACTGCCATTTGTATTTTTCATCTGTTTATGGGAAATCTCTTTCTAGACAAAGAAAATATAATCGTTTTATGAGTTGGAGAAAAGGGATCTCAAAGATATCACTGTTTGATTGTACAGTACTTCGCCAGTAGGAGCTTTTTGGTCATGAGTGTTGGATTTTTCTCTGCCCTGACTGAGCTGCTGAGCTGATTGCTTGTAGGGACTGCAGTAGACTAAAACCAAGTAGCAAGTACACAGAGAAACAATCAGTTTATTCAGTACCTTAATCCCCAAGTAAGAGTGGTGACCATGTAACTGTAATCCTCAAGTGAGGTTAGAAATACTTTGCATACCTCTTGGTTGCACACCATTTGTAGGTGAAAACAACCTGTCTAACCTGTGCTGGAGGGGTGGAAAGTGTCCATCTGGGAACCAAAGATGTGATTGTGAAGGCTCAATCAAGATGGCTGCAGAGTGGCTGAAGAAACTGAAGGGTTTATACATGAAAGAATACTTTATGTTTTTGGGAGAGGAGGACTTGACTTAGAGCCTTTTAAGGTTTATTTTACAAAGAGTTTAAGGCATCTTACTGCCTTGCTTTCCTACAGCCAAGGTGAAGAGTAGGGTACGTAAAAATGAAATTACTGGGACAAAACCCTTTTGAAATGACAGCTATATTAGCAAAGTACCTGCAGTTAGATAAACCCTTACCAGTATTTTTTCACTTTTAAATAAAAGATTTGTGCTGTTAGATGTACTGTATTCCACATGGCTTATCTTCAGGTTTTTAACTTGGGCACCTCAGTGTCCTCAGACACTTGGAGAGAGCTTGTGGCACTGAAGGTGCAGGTACCCTAATGGTCTGTAGAGATAACTCCCTGTCTTTAGCCTCTCCAAAGAACTGGGCTCCTGCCTTTAGAGAACCGATCAGACCCCATGAGTTAGAAGCCTAAAGCAGGCATGAAGTGCTCCCAAATAGGAATTCATTACAACTCCCAACAGTGTAACCTAAACTCCCTTAGAAAATCTGGGTATCTAAATTTTACCAGTAGCATTCCTCACAGCAAGAACATTTTTCCCCAGGAAAGTTAAGACTGAGTGAACATTGCTTCTGGATATAGTATATATATATTTTTGCTTTTCTAAATGCATACTGCACCTAGCATGCTGATTATACATTTTTCCTTCTTTCTTCATGTGTAACTTGTCCAATATGGAGTAATACAACAAAAGTGATGTTCAGTTCAAACCCGACTTTTCACTATATATTGTCATAACTGTAGGCAGAGCTGTAGCTTAGTTAATTTGATTAAATGTTTTAGTTACTAACAGATGTAGGAGTTGTAATTTAATAGCATAACTTTTGAAATAATAGCTTTTTTGAAAGGCATATTTCCAAGGATAGACAGGACTAAGTTTTTAATTCCATTTGATAAATTTGTGACCACCAGTTTCTTATGATGTACCTTTTTCTCACTACACCTTAGCAACAGATTTTCCCTGAGGTTTCTATTTTTTTCATAGATGCTCAGTTTTCTCACTGGGTCACTTTGCCACAGCATGTGGCAAACTCTGGTTCAGTTCGCCACCAGCAGGCTGGTAACTTGTGGGGCTGCCCTGCTTCCCACAGCTCTGGTGTGAGAGCTGACTTGTGCCTGTGCAGATGTTGTGCATCACGCGGCCGGATGTCATGGAGCATTATCCCAGCAAAATCAGCTGTCACGGAGAAGTGCTGGAGGGGGTGGTGGGAACCTGTGACCAGTCAGGTGAAATAAGCAAACCAGGCCTCCATGAGATTAGAAACTAAGTGCCCACTAACACCCATGTGAGAATTCCATGGGTAATTAGGCTCCTTGTCCCCACAGATTTGTAACTGGGAAGCTGAGTGGCTGTATTTAAAAAAACAAAAAACCAAACTTGCTCAGAAATGCATGTAAAAATTGAAATATACTTTATTTCTGCTACTACAGTGGCTGAAGCTTCAGCTTGTTTTTCTTGAGGTCTGGACCCAAACGCGCTGGCTGTACCTGTGCAGTGTAGGACTGGTAGCTGTGACTGCCCTTCACTTTCACACACCGCCTGTTACACAGAATTTGAGTGCTGTAGATCTGACATTTAGCTTGCATTTGTTAGCATGAAACCTGGGATTCTACCAGTTTTCTAACTTCCAAGTTCGTATTTTTCAGTATTCTCTGCTACATAACCTTAAGTAGTGTTATATGCATGGTTTTGTGTTTCCTTATTATCTGAGTGAGCTATTTTATTCTGGAGAGACAAACAGACTAGAAGTTTTTTATGTTAAGCTTAATTATTTTCTTTCCCAAAGGGTAAAAGCCCCAGAAGTACACAGAAAGGATTTAAATTTGTAAGGAATAGCCTGTCCCTATTGGGTGTTATTCCATGTATTCACAGAAAAGGACCTTATAAAGTAAATTAATAGGGGCCAAATTTTGTTTTGACTTTAATGACTACTTAAAAGCACCAGCTTTCAAAGTACTTCATTTTCAGTTGTGAATTCTGCGGGGATCACGGAGGTGCTTTGGACTAATTCTGGCATTTACACAGAGGTTCAGGGTGGCAGTGCCAGAGCCTGCCAGATGCCCTATTTCAGTCAGGATGGGGAGCAGGGAGCTCCTGCTCTTCAGTGGAGGAGGAACAGCCCAGCCAGGCAGCAATGCTGCCTTGTTCAGCAGCACAAGGGCAACAGTGGCAGTGCAGTGGGAACCCCTGTAGGCACAGGCACTGTTGCTGCCCAGCAGAATTAAGGCATCAGGGAACTGGGCTTGCCCCCTTGCAGCAGAGTGCCTTCCCTCCAACTATAGCTGGTGGCCACTTCTGTGGGCTTTCATTCCCTGTCTGCCTGTCCAGAGAAGCAAACCCCTGCCAGGGGCTGAGGAGGGGTGGCATGTGTCTGTGTGTTGAATGCAAGGCATTTCTTAGGGACACCCAACAAGGCCTTCCCTCTCTGCCCCAACCCTTGTGTATGGGGTACATGGTCCAAAATGCATCCCAAGTGACTCCTCTCCCAGTTTTGTGCCCTGTGATGGCAGCATGGTTGTTTTGCATCTGGTTTTGTATTAGCATATTCAGTCTATCGGAAACTGCCCTCAGGTTTACCAGTGACATTCCTGTGCGCTAAATAACTTGGTTTTTTTCTAAAGACATGCAAGAGCCTGCTAAAAGATGCTATTGCTTCCTGTCCTGGATCAGCACTTCTTACAAAACATGAAAGATGGAAGTCTATGGTAGTTAATAACCTAAAAGCTTAATTTACTTTCTTACATCATCCAAAGAGTGCAGCTCATTTTGCTTTCACTGTAAGCTTGCAATTAAAATAAATCCCAATTATTCTATATATACTCTTGCTCAGCACTGATGTATCAGGTGAATTCAGTATTTATGGTTGAAAACCAGAACTGATGTGACATGGACAGGTAACATTTTGTCGAGCCGTGGGACAGACTGCAAAGCAAGCTGGACAAGCCTAACCCGTGGTAGGTGGGAACTTGACAGAGGCAGCCACAGGGTGACCATCATTGTGGCCTTACCCCAAAAGGAACAGCAGATGTTTAAGAAGGCCTCTTCGAGTTAAAGACTTAAGTCAGTGGAGTTGAAGACACTCAAGACAACAATCAACTTGCCTGAACAATCCAGAAATTCTTACTTACTATTTAGCCCCCCCGACCCTTCTCCACAAGACAGGAAATTCAAAAACCATAACTTCATTTCAAATTAATTTCAGCAATGCCTGAAGATGTTAATTTTTCTCCATGCTTTTGGTGATAACATCAAGCAGTTCAGTTCTTTTATAAAGGTGGAGAACAGATTCATCTGACATTTTTGGTTGAGACCAGGATTGTAAACATTGTATTGACTTGCTCAGAATTCTATGAAAAGAACTGATTATTCAGTCTGTATTATCCAGAAATCTCTCTCAAAATGCAGTTTAATTTTCAAATGAAGTGGTACTACCCCATCAATTTAACATCCACTTAAATGAATTTCATGTTTAATGTGGCAAGCTTTCCAAAAACTTGCTAATTTATTGCTTTCTCTACAATTTAAATGGATGTAAATAACTAAACTTGGACACCGTATCCTCAACATTTTTTAATGAAGTGCTCAAGAACAGGTTAGCACTGTAATAAAATTTCCCTTTTTTTTAAGACAGCACTGAGTGGGCCTCTTCTTTCCTCTGCAAATACAGACACTAATTACATATAAACACAGCAATGGTGTAAAAATGGACATTTATTACAACTAAACCAATGTGACAGACAGAGGTCAAACAGTTTGTCACAATCACAACGAAGCTTAATCCAGCCAAGCACATACAAGTGACAGTGTAAACTTTAAAAACATGTTTAATACATATAAAATTGCTTCCAGTTTGACTTAAATCCATTTTACCATTTCAATCTCACACACAGGGTCCTTTCACTACCCATCTACCCTCATCTACCCCTGCCCACTGTGCACTGTGGAAATGCCCCGGGACAAAACCAGTCTCTGGTCATCTGGAATCTGTGTGTAAATCATACAATGGGCATCCATGGACAAGTTCTAATGGCTTGAGTTCACAGGCACTGCCCTGACCCTGCCACCGGAGTGGCACACACAGCCTAGGCCTGGCTGGCCGCTCTTGCCACAAGCATTGAGGCTGGGCTGTGATCAGGGGCCTTAAAGGGGCAACGCTGCACTTTTCCTTTGGCTGGGTGCTACTCAACCCACTCTCCAGCTGGCCACAGAAGTGCTGCTGCCAGCAGCACTGCCAGAGCTAAGCTTTGTGAGAACACGGCCCTACTCAGGTGAACAAGCCAAAACTCCTAGGGGGAGGTGTCTGGGAGTGGAGGGGAGGGGCAACCCCCCCTCCATGGGGACAGGCAACAGAACTTGGCTACTCCCAGGCAGAGCCTCCCACTGTCTCCTCAAAACCACACATGGATCCCATTTCCACAAGCGGAACAGGCTTAGTTTGTAATTACTGAAAGTCTGCTCCAAGAGTCAAAATATTACTGGATATCAGTTTACATGATTTGTAGTGAATATACTATACAAATCTAATGTTTAAGAGCTCTCACTGCAAATTAGTTGGTTCAGCTGTACAGCACGCAGGAGTTTTGTAAGTGATGTGTCACATGTTTAAGGTGTTGATCAAGAAAAGCAGTTAAATGACTTTGACACTTAGTGTGTCCTAAAGGTACCTATACACCCAATAAAGCATAACTATAAAACACCAATAAATACAAATTAATTGGTAGACTTTGAAAGAAAATAATAAAAGGTCCCTTCTGTAAAGCTTCTTTCCCATCTCTGAAACTATTCAATTTTCATTATGGATCTCTATTCAGTTAGAAAGCTGACCTCCTTTCTTGGGTTCATGGTCAAAGCAAGCTAATATCAGACCTAAAAACAGCTTTCTTACTCGGTCTGGGCTGGTTTTCCTTTTCTCTCACATGCATTCCCTTTTGAGTATAGTAACTTGCACAGTTTTGCTCAAGGTAGCTACACTAAAATACACCTTCATGCCTAGTGAGTTGATCAGTTTTCTTAAAAAAGCAGTTATTACCTTAACAGTTTTTACCAGTTTGATATGCAGATCCTGGCAGGATTCTTTGGTATAATGACAAATTCAGTAGTAAACAGATATTTCCAATCTTTATGCAACAACTGAAATAAGCAGAATTATCACAAGTGGTGACTAAAATGTAGATGAACAAATTCTTTGGCTGCATAAACACAATTTCTACACTGTAACATTTCATATTTGGAGTTGTCTGTGTAGTTTCTTTTCATTTAGATAGACTATGCTTATGTCATAATAATACATTTATTTCCTGAAGTCAAGTTCACTTATAAAAAACAGGAGACTTATTGAAGTCAAATACTATTTTCCTATAAATGCAGTGAATGGAAACACTGGGTCAATTTAAATCCAATTCCCTTCCATTTATAAAGTTTGAACTTAGGTTTCTTGTTCCCTTTTCAAAAACAAAAATATTTTTCTTGTAGGCCTGAATGAAGCAGCTTAGCAAAACAGTAATACTGACAAACAGCATCTTACACCATTAGCTAAACATTACAGTGAAGGCAGTGAACATTTACAGTATGAAACACTGAGATGGCATCAGCTGAAGAGAAGGTTTATGTCAATCCAATTTCTTCAAGTACACTACGTGGGGTCTCTGCTTCCTACGGAGGGAAAATTTGAGACAGTAGTAAATGAACACTTTCTATTGAGCAGCGCTGCACATGAGTTAGTATGGAAGATGCTGAATTGAAAAAGAAAGCTGAAAAGACATGAGAACATGGAAGTACTGCATTTTGCAAACATGGTATTAGCTGCACTTTTCAAAGAGCTGTTAGTTAGATTGTCATGGTTCACAGGAATAGCTGGTAGATTTTATTGCCCTTAAGCATAACAAAAATAAAATGATTCAGATGTACCAGCAGGGAACAAATCCCAACCGAGTAACAGAGATAGGAACTGGGGAGGGATGGGGAAGGATCTTGCAATGGAGTCAGTGAATTTTGCGGTGAATTGTTTCAAGGGTCTCAAAATCTGTTAGGGAAGAACGAATAAATGGGTGAATGAAACTACTGATGCAACTAAGATACAGTATCCCTTCAGATCTTTATAAAAAGTCTTTTTTCTTTTTCTTTTTTTTTTTTTTTTTTTTTTTACAGTGATCACATGCTTAATTCATAAAACCAGGTCAAGGTACCTTGGTATGCCTGGTGACAAATTGATCCCTTTCAGAGAGGGAGGAGTTTTTAGGACAGGAATTTCATTATTCTACACCAGGCATAAAGTTTTAGGTTTAATTCTAATCTTAGAAAGCTTTCCTTAGATTCAGAGAAAGTTGTTTAATACCAAATTCCAAAGAATTATCACCAGTTTTGTATTCATTATGTTCATAGCATCTGAAAAGAAATAGTTTAAACTGGAAACATTAGGCTGACCTTTACCATAACTACTAACAAGGCCCTAGTAAATAAAAGGGGATACTGTGTCCATATCAAAACAAAGCTTTAATATCAAGAGTATGAATAAACTTACTTTAGCATCCTAAAACAAGACATGTCATGCAGCAGAAAAAAAAGGCAGATAACAGTTAAGGCAGCTGACTAATTATTTTTCAATTGCTTTGCAAGTATCTATTAGAAAAATAATGTCAGTAAAATACAAAATTAAACACCTCAAACCTTGCAAATAACATCAGAACATTGTCTCTTACCAACCTTGACTATCTGGCATAAAATGATCAAGTTTACTATTGTCATTCAGCTCATGTGTAAGGTGATTCAGCAGTGAAGGAACAAGCTATGATACTTTAAGGCAACTTCATTTAGAAGTCAGAGCTTGGAACAGGCCATCTCTCAGCATTCTGAGATGGCTTCTAAAATCCAGCAGCAAGTAAGAAATTACAATAAAAATGCAAGTTAGGTCTTAAAACAAGATACTTGGTGTATTAAAGATGTAGTGTTGGCTTGTTTTTTTCCCCCTCACTGATGCAATATTTAAATATTTGTAGAACTGCAGTGACCTTGACAAAGCCAGACAGGAGGGCGGGATTAAAGATTTAGATGTGTATTTTAACAAATCCCCAAAAGGAGGCAATGACTGAAGAAATGGCTATGTAGCATTTATTTGTTGCATTAATTTTAGAAGACACACCTCCCCTATCCACTAAGGTAAGGCATTTTACTCAAGAAATCCTACACTGTTAACTAACTATGGCACCAGAACTCAAGAGCATTCCAAAAAAATACAACTTCTCAAGCATTTCAGGGTCTTGAAAATATTTGAAATAAATTCACTTTTCAATTTTAAATTAATTAGATAGCAGTGGACATTTAAGAGTTACTCAGGAGTAAAACAGAATATTTACAAAGTTACCTGAAAACAAAGTTCTTTATAGCTATGAAAAAATACAGAGCAGTGCTTCCACTGTTTTTAGAGTAGTTTAGTATTGTTGTCTTCATTGCCAATTCAAAGTCTGAGATGATTTTCAGCAGGCATATACTTAAGCACTAAATTTCTTCAAGTACATCAAGGTCATTGGCTAACCATTAAAAGCAACCTATTTCAAGGACATTAGCAACTTGTCCAGAGATACATCACCCACACAACTCAGACATATTCTAATTTTTTTATTACTAAAGGAGTAACCTTGAGGCAGATGTTCCTTTTTATGTGCTCATCAACAGTATAATCCCAAGGAACACCTAAAGGCTAATGTCTTTTGCTAAAGGCATAACTTCATCAATTTTTACTTTTAAGAAACAAATAGAATAAATTGTATTATGTTTTGTTCACATTATTTGTTTTAGTAAGTGTCAAACATTTTATCCAATTCTTATGTAAAACATTCTGCAGTGTTATATACTACCTGCAGCTCAGAATCACCCAAGGCAAACAACACAAATTTGAAATATCAGAACAGAGATGAGGAAAAAAGTCATTCACATGAGACAAAAGTGCATGCAATACTTTATTTCAAACATGCCAGAAGAGCTAATTCATTACCTAGTCATTTAGAAGCAAGCAGCTGTATACAGATAACAAGAAAAACAGCATCTCATTACAGCTCAATGCACAGCATTTTAAGCCAACAGGCACGAAATAATGCAGGCTAAAGCAGCATTAACCAGACATCCAAACACATTGTTAATGGCTTACAGAAAAAAAGGCAAACTTGGAAATGGAAAACCACTCCTATGATCTTGTTTTCTAAGATTTCAGAATGCTGCAAATCCAATCCAAATCTTTTGTCTAATCCCGTAAATCTCCCATTTTTATGTCAGTTTAACATTTGGAAGGTAGTGCATTACCACATATAGTACATGGAACTAGCTTGTTTGTGGTCCATTTTAGTAACCATCTCCTTGATAATTCATGGAAACAATTTTCAGAATCAGCACTGGTTTCAGGTTACAAACAGGATGCATTACAGGTGCACTCTGCCCACTTTTCAACTGAATGCACTTATATTCACCCTCGTGGCAGTACTCCAATACACAAGGCAGCCTGCACTTAGAACTGGAAATGCCAATTTAAGAAGGCATATTGCAAGTATACCGTTAATGGATCTTTCCAGCCCTAACCATTAATGGTTGGACTCAACAAGCTTAGAGGTCTTTTCCAACCTTAATGATTCTCTGATTCTATTAATAATTTGTAAAGCAATGATACTGTTCTCTCTTTCAGTGGCAGCAACAGCTAAAACTACTCACAAGAGTGTTCTGAACATCTAAATACAAATGTTTTAATTTCAGATTTATCCATCATTCTCTTTGACCTCATCAATTCTGCCTCCCTCCTTTTTGTAAGGTCAGTCACACTATTGTTCCAGTGTTCAGAAAGGGATAGTGGTATTTGCACCTTTAATTAAGATGTGTGGTCTACGTAGAATTTCATTCAACATTAGTTAATACTTGTGTGTATATACATTTCACATGATACCACTCCTTCTCTACTTTCTCTGCAAGTCTTCACCTACAGACTTTAAGTGTATGTTTAAATACCACCACAACCTATTTGAAAGATAAATGTGGCTTGAGTTATGTTACAGTATAGGTGTTGCAGTATATAGATGTTTAGCTCAGAAAATGCTACAGAACTTTTAAGCATAGGACTTCAAGCTTACACACAATAAAAAAGTTAAACCATATGTCAACAAGCACAAGTTTTGTTGAAATGAGACACGTGAAGAGACAACACTGTAAAACAGAGGAGGAAGAGGAAAGTACAACAGCAGAGAATGGTTGTGGCATTCTATTAGATTCAAGATGACTGGATTCAGCAAGCTGATGATAATGTTCTGTCATGAGTAAGTCACAGGTCTATCTCCTCTGAAATTCTGCATGCATGATGAATGAAGCCATTTAGTACACTGGTACATTAAAGTATTCATGACGTGGCTACAAAAGAAATGTACATATTCTTATACATAATAGAAAGGTGGACAGATATGCAAGAAAACAAAAATATTAAAAAATATTATCTCACTATTGAATCGCTGACATTAAAAGGACATTTGATACAGAAATACAGTATTGTATTTTTGACTACTCTAGATTTCCAGGGATGAGGATAGTAGGGAGAATAATAATTTTACCCCCCCCATACTTGAATGCTGTGTCCAACAACATACAGAACAACTTCACATCATAAATACTTCATTACATAAGCTCAGAGTCTCTTCTTAGCCAAAAAATATTTGAAGCAGAGATACTGTTCCAGAGATAGACCACCCTATCTATTACTTGTCTCTGCAGCAGGCATCGACTGTTGGCTTCTGTCAGAGACAGGCACTGGGCTAAGTGGCATCTGACATCACCCACCACATCTGCTCCAATAAAACACACATTCAGAGGTACCAGGCCTCCGGAACGTGGCTGTGAGCAGCACCCTGTCAGGGTAGTACAGTGGTGGTAGTACAGCGGTGACAAAAATTACATTTTGTAGAAGGAGGGTCTGTTTAGAAAAAGGGAGGCATCTGATACACCTCTCAAAGTTTTCTTTGCTTTTGGATTATGCTGCTGAACTCAATACACTCGTGTATGATTGGCATGAATGTTAGTATTCAATCTACTGAAAGATGAGCTAGAAAGAAAGCAACACTCAATTTTCTGTATCAGAATCAGTCCACTGAAGACAGAAGACATTTTCAATGCAGTAACAGCAATTTAGGAGCATCAGCCCCATATATGCCAATTAAACTTTATCTGGGATGAAAACACACAGAACTCAACTCTCTGCATGCCAGTTTCCGTCTTTGATCATGTACCAATTACAATCTTCAATCTATTTTAGTATCCTGCTTCCCAGAATGACGGAAGTTTTGAAATAGAACTGAGAGTTCCCATGGACCTCTAAAACTGTCTCCTCTGTGCCATCTCAGTTTATTCGCATGTCCAAGCTTGCATATTTTAAAATTCTATTCTTGAATTACACAGAAACACAACAAAAATATCCTAGAAGCTCTACAGTTTTTATACTGTCTTTCAGTATCAGTAATCTGAAGATCATGTCACAGTAGTTTAAATCATTCTGACCAAGCTAACTACAGATCCAGTAGTTCACAAAATAATAGCACCTATATAACTCTTTAAAAGTTGCAAATAAGTTTTATGATGCATGCTATCATTTTTAGAATTCAAAAGAATCTGGTATATAATAAATAATTACAAATGTGAATTTTAACACTTAACACCTCTTGCATGGCGTAAGTAAAAGGCGTCAGTCTACATTGAAAACAAAACACTGAGGCATATTCCTAACTGGAAAAGGCATTGCACCATAGTGTATATTATTAGGCAGTAGGAGTCTTGACTACAAAGGAGAAAGTACTAACTTTAGAATTCCTGGAACCTCCACAGACAAATATTTCCAGTGAGGTCCCTACGGAAAACTCCTTCTTTACTTACACTGGTGACTGTTCATGAAGACAACTGAAAAACAAGCATACTGTAAAAATCTAAAATGCCCAATTTGTATCTGGGAAATATTTGCATACACATGATTCCCCTCTTCCTTGAAAAAAACTCATGTCTTCCAGTGTTCACCACTGGAAATGTGAAGCCAACGAAGTTGGTGTCTTCACTGAAATGTCTGTCAACTCTCATAACAGATTTCTCCTTAATTTTACATTAGCTCTTGGGACAGAAAGAAGAATGAGAGCAGCTCATTTTCTGGCAGTCTTATAAGGCTGATTACAACCCACTATTTTTGTATTCAAGGCTTATGTGCATACACATTCTTTAGCACCCTCTTTGGCCTGGCAACACTGACCACGTCTTGTTTTACGTAACTGTAAACATCAACAAATAAGGCCATGGAAGTGTTCATTTCATGTTTATCCACTTAGTACCTTTTCAGTACTTTTCACACTTGCACAGTCCCACGAAGTTCTGGGGTATTCCCGACCCTGTTTGTATTTTCAATGGTTTACAACTTGAGGAATTTGCTATCTTTGATGTTAAAATCATGGTACACAAAATTAGATGATTGCCTAAAATTACTGTTGTGGGATTAGTGCCTCATCTTCACAGAAACTTACTGTTTACTGATAAAGCAAATAGATTGTCAGATAACAATAGGAAGAAAGTGGTTATTTCACTCCTGATGGCTTTTTAGTTTACAGAACATGTAAACACCACCTGCAACTAGACTAGCAATAAACTGACCTTGTAGAGGTGAAACTGAAGGATTCAATGGAAGACAACAGTAATGGAGATACAAAGTGGTAACACAGAGATACTGAGAAGGAAAACACTGGAGTTCCAGTGAGGCCTCTGTACCCCACCAAGGACATCACATCCCACACAGAGGGCTTGGCACTGTGGGCAGCCTGACAAACAACTGAAAGGAAAATGAAGTTTTGACAAATTGTTTGCCATCACAGAACTATAGTATCTCTCAAATTTCAACTATGACTGACTTTTTTTTTTGTGTTCCCCACTACACTGTCTCCAGAGCAGTTGGCCTGTTGGTCTAAATACCAGAAAAGACAATATGGGGAAGGGACAGTTGTCAAATTCCACAATCACTTGCCTTCCTTTGGTGGGAATGTGCAGACCTCAAGGACATGCTTCACAGGCTGAGATATTGTCTAAGATAACCATCTGGATCTAATGAGTTTATAAATTAGTTGGTCTAGAAGCTAGGGAAGAGGCAGTGGTATCCTTACAGCACAATAGAATGGCAGACTAACATGAAATACCACCTCTGAAAAATCATCACATAAAAATTTGGATGTAAACTGTTTATCTGACTTCAACACATAGATCTTAGATCCTAGTATTGCCAGAAGAGTTAACAGCTCTGCAACACACGCTGCACACTGTGGAATTGCACTATTTTAAAGTTACTACAATCAATCTTTTTCAAAACAACATCTGTATTTACAACTCATTTTAAAAAGCTAATAATACTCTCTGAAATTGTCAGCCTGAGTCATTGGAGATTTTTTAAATTACAAAAATGGTAGAGTTGATCTGAGTAAACAGAACTATTTAGCCAGTACAACCCAACTGACATTTTCTCAGCCAGCTCTGTCATGACCCAAACTAATTAAAAATCATAACCAATATAAAATTAGAAGGGACTTCATTTAATCCAGCTGCCAAACAGCATACCTATAACTTTCCTCAGAGATATTTCATCTATCAAAGTCATCCAGTGATGCCTTTTTATTGTGCCCCAAGCAATCTATTTAAATGCTCCATTATCATCTCCACTGGAATATTTGCCTAACATCTACCTTGAATTATTTTCTTGCTGCAATTTAAGGTATTTTATGTCTGTAGGACAAGAAAACGTTGTTATTTCCTCAGGCAAGAGGAATGTATACACCAAACTGTCTGAAGTTCAGTGTGTTGCATGGCTGCCATTTTACTGGTGACATCTCATGGAAGTGACACAGACTTCATGAATACTTGGCATGACCTCTTTTTCAGGGAAAGTTTGCTTAGGTTATTGTTTTAACTTCTTTCCCATCAAAACCAGCACAAAGCCTATGAAACAAGCCATGTTAAACTGCAGACAAAAATTACAACTGCCACTTTTTGATGACAACTTGGCTTTTTTCCTCACTCAGCATCTAACAAAACCCTAGCTCGAACAACAGACAAGATGTGGGACCATAGAATGTACAGAAGTTTGGGAAGAATTCTACAGAAGCAGGGAAAAGCTATGGGGAAATCAAGAGCAGAGGATGAGGGTTTATGTTTAGAAACATGAAGTTTTTGCAGCAGGAAAAATTAACATTTAACAAGCACTTCCTTAACAACGCTTCAGAAGCAACTTTTACACGCCATTTCTGAATCGTTATTAGGAAATACTTCTAATAAATGGCTGCTTTAGGAAATTGCTGCTGTTCACTTGCCTTTTCAATGATTTCAAAACAGGATAACCAATCTTTGGTTAGCTAACTGTTCAGAAACTTCTGTTAGATAGAAGGGTTTGGGTTGGAAGGGATCTTTTAGATCATTTCGTTCCAACACTTGTGTCATGGGCAGAGACACCTTCCAATAGGCCAGGTTGCTCAGGGCCCATCCATCCTGGCCTTGAAATTTCCCACTACGGCATTTTTACTGAGAAATTCTATTTGTACTTTGAAAGAAGAGCAAAGTGTTTTCTCAGAGAACCTAGAAACACCTATGAGGTCTTGAACATCTTCAAAGACAAGTATTAACTATGATGCTCTTGGGAACAAAAACCCAAAAAACCACAAACAAATAAAAAGAACAACGCTTCATCAATGCCAGCTCCTAGTGAAGATCTTGTCTGCAGCTTCCTACACAGAGAAAACAAACAATCTTCAAGATGGATGCGAATCAGTATACACAATTCTCAAGTGGAATATGAAACAAGTTGTCCTGCAAATGTTATTCAGCAAAACATCCTAACGTATGCACAGCCTTCGGCTCTAAAACATCACCTCAACAGACCAGAGCAGAGGTGTATGACAGAAGGTTGGCAGCGGCCTGCCTGCCTCTTTCCCAAAAGCAGAAGTAGAAAGATCAGCTGAAGCTTTGTGTACTATAACCGGATAATAGTAGGTGCTTCCTGCCTCTTAGCTGCTACTCTGATCTGCCGGCTCAGAGGTGATAATCGCTCTGGGAGGCTCTGCTTCACATGTGCCAATCAGTTGCTACGCAGCGAGCCAGAACAATCGACAGCCCAGCCTTCAGCAGTAAGGATGGTTCCAAGAATCCATCAGAGGCTCCACCTTGCCACCACAAAAACACAAATGCTTTAAGCAGGTATTACGGCTGAATACTTTGTACTGTGAAGTTAGAGGCAAAATTATTAAAAATCACTGAGTTCTCTATCAGATAATCCGACAGTGGCTGTATGTTTGGCAAACTGCCAAACTATACACATAAGGATTCATTAATGTTTTCTTCCAGCACTGCAGATACGGGTTTGCATCGCTTATTCTCCTTGGCTTAAGGAAGCATTTCTTAAACTGCAGGGCTGTTTTCTTTGAAGGGATGACCAGAATATACTGCTGCAACAAGCCATGTCACCTCCAGTATTATTCAGCTTCCATGGCAATGGCATTTAAGCATCCCCCTTGTTTCCTGGTCCTGCAGCACTTTGCGTTCTTGCAATTGTTTGGACAAATATTTGCAGGCACAAGTTGTAAACATGGAAAAAAAAGCTGCTGACTATATGTTTTTAGAAATGAGCAATTTGAATTGGATCAGTTTAAATGGATCTGAAATCCAGTTCCAGAATGGTCATATAAATAGTTTTTCTGACACAAAGGAAAGAGGGAGAGAAAGGACAGCTGAAAACTCCAAAAGTCAGTACTGCTGCTGAAGCTCCTTGCTACACTCCTATGACTCAGGCCAACAGCAGGGGTGCAGCATATGACAGGTAAATTAGAACCTACCTATCCATGCTGACTTGGGGGTTCACAGCAGACAGTGCTGTGATGTGTGGACAAAGATGTGTGGAACACAGGCTTTTTAAAACACTTAGATACTGTGATATTTTAAAAATAGGATGCAATTTAAGCAGCACTATCAGCTTTAGCAAAAGTCCTGGCTTGCCAAAAGCAGCTGCTTTTTCCTTCCCTTTTCAATGCCACTGCTTTCTTCCACCTGGCACTTCCCTCATGCTCCCCCTGCATGAGCTCAAATTTTTGCTAACAATCTAGGAGCCCCAGAACCACAGGGCAAGTGGATCAACATAACACAAAGGTGGCAGTAGGAATGGATCTGGCTTTCTCAACAAGAGTCACTGTCAGCATGGGTTTCGGTGTTGAGAAAATGCATCCTGACTCAAGACCATGACTTTACCACCTGTAAAATGCTCTCAGTAGAAAGCAGAATTTCTACACAGTACAATTTGAATGTACAATATGAAGATTTCACCTGGGTTTTCAGTATTACACAAGGCTTACCATAAATTTCATCACATTCTCTATGGAACTGACTACTTCTGAGTATGTGGCTTAGTACAATTGCCACAAGGAATATGTAGTACTCAACACCCTAGTTTACAAGAAAATCTCTCTAAAACAGCCATCAAAAAAACCAAATTCTATTGATTCTGAGCTTGGTTATACCTCATAGAAGAACAAGGATTAAAGTAATTTGAAGTTGTATAACCTATTAGTTAAATATCAGGTTAATCCAAGCATCAAAGCTATGAGTCAAACTCCTCCCCTTGCCCGAAGGCAATCTCCTTTACCTCAGGAGATCTTTCTTTAACACAGATGAACTTCATTCCTATATACAAGCTGCAGCTCCTTACTGCAGGCAAACTATTCCCCATCTCTTATTAAGGTCAATCATCTGTCTCTCTACACTCAGCCCAGCAGACACCATCTCCATTTCTCCATATTCTGAGGAACCACAACAACCTTGTAAATGATGTCTGAACACAGCCGACTATTCCTTCACTCCTTCCAGAGAACAGTACAGGCCAAGAAGTAGCAATCCATGGGCATCACATAATGCAACTGTGTTTAATTTAATGGGGACAAAGCACATTTCTTCAACTAGAACTATGCCCATACACAGAATTCAAGCAGGGACATACTGTAGGCAAATAAATTTGAGTCACACAATTCTCTAAGCCTGAGCTTGTATGTGCCAGAATTGTACTTTGTAGCCAATTGAGACGCAAACAAACAAACAAAAGAAACAGCTAAGTAACAGCTCTGTTTGTAGTATCGGTCCCAAACAATATAGGTAGCTTTCTAAAGTTCTAATCGCAAGGAAAGTTTATAGGCACAGTTTAAATTCTAACCTTACCATGAGAATCACACTCTTTGTACATGAACTTGTTATCATGAAGAGCATAGAAAAAGCAATAAAATTGGGGAAAAAATGTGGGAAGTATCAAGTTTGAGCACTTAGGTTTTCTTACAGTTGTTTTAGAATATGTCCAAGCTCAAACAAGAAATTGTTTTCAGCAAATGACTTGTTGGCTGCCCCAATTCTTCAGGTCTAATATGCAAGCAGGTTATTGGCTGCTCCCCTCTTTCCAACACAGATCAATGGCTGTATCATATACTAGGAAACTCTTAAATGGTGAAAATACCCATACACCAACTGTAAATTTGGTTTTAAACATGTTACAAATATTTTTGCCTACTATAATTATTTTCTTTTATCTGGAAACTAAATCCTGATATTTATAAAGCTGCATATGAAATTAGACCTATTAGCACAGTTCCACATTACAAAAGCCAATGTGTTTACTGAACTACTGGTTTATCATTATATCAAATAAGCACCAGAGAAATTAAGTTTTCTCCACCAAATCATTTTCATGTATGTTTTAAACTTGCTTTATGCAAATTAAAATCTTACCTTTATTAGTAGGACTGCCACAACGTATTCCACTTATGCTTTGGACAAAAATATGTTGCAATGCACTATATATGCAAATAAGCTTTGTTCTGTCATGCAGCATCCGGCATTTGATACACAGTCAATTGCAGCAGCACCCAGTCTTTTTAGGGCCCATTTTCTTTGCACAGCAGATGTAAACAGCTCATTTTCCAATAAATACATGTTTACATGGGCTGATTGTAAGTAAACAAAGCCAAACATCTGTTTAGTTATTAGCTTTGGTATCCATTTCTCTAACTTGCATTATCCCACTTAATTATCAACACCAAGGAAAGCCAGTAGAAGTCAGACATTTCAAGTTGATGCGGTTAGTACATAGAAGGAAAATAAAAGGAAACACTCAAAGCACTCTTCAAAGACCATCATGCAAGTGTTGCAGAAAGTTAAGCCCATCACCCATTTTTTGTTTACCCTTGCAAGGACTTAATTACACGTGCAGCAGTCTTTGCATAGCACCCATTTAATCCATGCCACCAAAATGGTAAACTTGGTAGTTACCAATCATTTAGATGGGGTCAAAAGGGCTAATGCCTTAGATTGCTCTTAATCATAAGATATCCTCAGACAAACCTCCCCAGTCTTCATTCTGGCTCTACAAACAAAATCAAGCAGTAGTGAAAATGTAATACCAACTACTAAATATAAAAAAAAGCAAATAAAAACCCAACATCCATCCAACCATGTATAGCTTATTTACATTTAAAATAAGACTTAAAAATATTCTAAACTATATACAATAGTAAATTCAGTTACTTCACTCAAATTTGTTTCAGCTATTGTTATTCTTTAGCTTAGTACAATTTTAATAGGTCTTCCTAAAAGTCTCCTGTTAAGAAAGCAAATAGAAATGCATCAGAAGAAAACATCTGTTCACAGACTTCAAGTAGATGCATTTAAAAAAACTCTAAAGTTTATTTTTAATTTCTTAACCAGAGTAAAGGATAACGGTACGTTAAAAGAGTAAGTTGTAAAGAGTTCTTTAGAAAGCTTCAGTTGTGCATGAAGGAATATTAATTCAAAGATTTTATTTTTTTAAAGAGATTTAAAAGCAGTTCATTATTGGAACAGATTGAGAGGGTAATAGGATAGGATGATACCAAATTTACATATATTTAATTCAGTGATTAACTGTCACACAGTATTATTAACACTGTTATTAAAATACGACTTGTTCCATGAAGAAAAAAAGTTTCATTCAACCTATCATCCTTGAAGTAATTTAAACAATTTAATTCAAAATTCATATTTATTAAGCCACCATTGTTACTTGCTGAGCAGTCACTTTCATGTCATATTGCTTAGTGCAAAAAGTTCAACATTTTCACTTTAATCAATCCATCTGTTAATCAAACTGATTTCTCAAAGAATTGTGAACAACAGGTCTTCTGAGACTCTTTTGGTCTTTTAAGATCAAATTTTCAGCATAAAACTTAATATACACACTTTCATTGTATCTTGATATCCATCACCAGAACTACTACTGCTGCTAGACAGCTTGGCAACAAAAATATAGCTTCTCTCTTAAAAATAAATAAAAGCCCTAAAACACATACCAGCAATGTGCCCCAACATCTGTACGAGGCAGAGAAAACCACAAAGAAATGAGAATCTAAAACCAAACACAACAGGATGCCTCCTGGGGACATTCGTATTCTTCTCACCTAATATTCTCTGGCACTCTAAAACCATCTTCACAGGTAGTGAAAATTCTAGGAAAGGGTAGTAGCACCGCAACACGACACATCATCTCAGACAACAGAGTAAAAATAGAGTTTTCTCCTCACAATCTCAAGATCCAAACATTAGCATTGCTCTTTTCAACGTTCTGCCACATCCAATGAATTTATTCTATTAAAATCCAGATTAATGTGAGCATTCAAGAAAGAGCACCTGATTTGGAAGATAAGATACTCCTTACTCTCAAGCAGCCTTCTCCAGTTGTTCACTGAATTTACTGTTTATTGACGAGAAGCACATGACTAAACTCCGGAAAACAGTTATGGCACATGCAGCACTGCTAAAATTTTCACTGCATCACCCTGACACAGTGCTTCTACTGCTAAGGACAGGAGAATGTCTCTGGAAAAGAATCTATCAGTTCAGTGTACAGAATAAATACACCCTTATTAGAATTATAATCTACAAAGAGTTCAGTGTATTGTTAACATACCCTCAACAGTTCTGTAAGAATTGCTTATATCAATAAATGATCGAGTTCACAGTTTGCAAACTGATCAGTATGGGAATTCACATCAGAGAGGGTACTGAATAGTTATGAGACAGCAAGGACTGCTTATGGTAATTTGTCTTACTTATAATTGAAACTTTCTGATGTTTCAATTTGCAAAGCTTAATGAATGCATATTTAACACTTATATGGAAGACTCCTTCCTCAACTTGTTGAGTCTTAAGATCCTCTAATTTTGATTTCTTTTGATTTCTTTAATATAATAGAATTAGTCACATCTTACATGCATACACACTTAAAGAAACAACAACAACAACAACAACAAAAAAAAAAAAAAAAAAAAAAAAAAAAAAAAAAAAAATCAGACTGAGCATGGGAAGAGGTCAAAGCATGATATGGTAACTTCCAGGATACTCAACGCCACTTTTTCAAGAAGATATTTTAATCTGGAAGTGTTAACCTCCTCTTCTCCCATTAGTACTTGAGAAAAAGAGATGCAAGTTCTACTATTCATTTTCCAGAATACTTCCTATTGCCTTAAACATGAGAGTGTGATCTGGTAAGTATTTGCAGGAAAGCCTACTCCACAGTGCAAGAAGGACAGTTTAAAATTATCTATTAAAAATACAGAAATATAAAGGTTTACAGAGTTGTCTGCTACTATTAAATTCACGATCTTTAGAGGTCTGTTCCTAAGAGCTGGAAGCAGCAGTCCAGGTGGGGTCTCACGAGAGCAGAGTAGAAGGGCAGAATCCCCTCCCTTGACCTGCTGGGACACTGTTACTGATGCAGCCCAGGGTACAACTGGCTTTCTGGGCTGCAAACACACACTGCCAGGTCATGTCCAGCCTCTCACCCACCAGCACACCCCCAAGTCCTTCTCAGCTGCTCTTGATCTGTTCACCGTCCAGCCTGTACAGACACCAGGGATTGCCTTGACCCAGATGCAGCATCTTGTACTTGATCTTGTGGAACGCTGTGAGATTCCTGTGGGCCCACTTCTCCAGCTTTGTCCACATCCCTCTGGATGGCATCCTATCCTTCACATGTATCAACTACACCACTCAGCTTGGTGTCAACTGCAAATTTATTGAGGGTGCACTCAATAAATGCATTATGTCATTAACCAAGAAATTAAACAGCACTGCTGCCACTATTGACCCCAAGGAACATCACTGAAATTCACTGGGACACCAAGCCATTGACCACTATCCTTTGGCTGTAACTGTCCACCCATCAAATCCACCTCTCTTGAATTTAGAGACAACAATGTTATGGGGAACTATGTCCAGATAAATGACATCCGTAGCCCTCCCCTGGCCCACTGATGTAGTTGCTCCATTGCAGAAGGCCACTGGATTGGCTTGCCCTTGGTGGAGCCATGCTGGCTGTCCCAGATCACCTCCCTGTCCTCCACGTGCCCTAGCACAGCTCCCAGGATGATCTGTTCCATGATCTTCCCAGGTATAGCAGTGAGGATGACAGGTTGGTAGTTTACAGAGTCCTCCTTTCTACCCTTTTTAAAAATGGGTACAAAGCTTCCCTTTTCCCTGTCACTTGGGACTGCATCTGACTGCCATGACTTTTTGAGTATCATGGACAGTGGCATACACTCTAACAGCACTATAACCCCTTTCTTCTATAAATACATCTTCAGAGACTGAGTTCTGAAATGCATTTTACAAAAGCCATCAGCTAACAAAACACTACAACTTGTTCTTCTGTGAGTTGGGAGGGATTCCAAATCCATAAAAATAGTATTTTATGATTTAGCTATTTCCTAATCCTTAAATAATGAACTAACAATCTATCATTTCTCATTCACAGTAGCTCTCATAGGTCCCCATATATGTATCTTCTAAAATGTAACTATAGATCATTATCTGTGCCTAAAAATCAGGCTAATACATGACTTAAAACTGCCGTGACCAACCTACCAACAAAGCTGACCACCTGAAACTGTGATGGAAGTCAAGGCAGTTGGATTTCCATGACCATAAAGATTCCATTATTAATTCTTGTTTCACATTTAGAGGAGCACAGGTACAGCCAAGGCAAATAATGCCACTGCCAACTTAGGAAGGCAGTCTGTTTCAACAGTCTATACTAAAGAAAGAACATAAAGTGAAGGCTGAGTTAATTGCATTTATTATGGTAAGTTTCTCAAGCAAATGGTAAGAAACAGCTGCTTACAAAGGCTGTTTCCTAAACCAGACAAAATCCCTTATACTCCCACCCACTGGAGGCTTAAATATCAGAATTTTCTTTTGCCAGTGCTAATGACAAAATGAAGGAGTTTTGGCATATCTCAAAGACAACCTAATACCTACTATTATGCATACCTTCAAACCTATGGTTTCCAATAAGCACATTTCATTTCCAAGAAGAAAATTCTCATGGCATATGCAGGAAATTCACCAGAGTTTCATTTCCAAAGATGCCCATTCTAAAAACAAAAGCTTAAGTCTATGAGCAACCCTAAGCATCTAAGGCAAGTCAGACAACAGAACACTGTCAGCACCCTTCTGGATATAGGATGAGGCAAGGGTTTGAAATAGCAAAGATAATAAGGTTAATTGATAGCTTATCTCATATTCTTCATGTGGAAGGACTAGTAAATACTGCCTGAGGCCAAACTGCAAGAGCCTAAGGGAAAAAAAAACAACCACTCACATAGCTTTTAGTTTTTACTTTAGTGAAGTAGTGACAGAAACAAGCAAGAGTGATTTGTGGACAGACTCACTGGCGTTTTTATTTTGATATCTCTTATAAATATAGATTGTTTTAAAGTATTTAGATGTTCTGCAATCAAATACTAAAAAAATACAGAAACATCCTACAAAAGAATAGAGGTGGACAAAATGGGGATAATTTCCAAAATACTTTTCTAAAATTTACATAGGATAATCAACAAAACCCATTTTCATTCATAGCCAATGTTTAGGAAATTTTTCTTACTTAAATGAAGATTAACAAGTCTGTATAGATTTGCTTTAAAATAGATACATAACTAAATGTGTCTTGGTATCTAATGTAAACTTGGTTTAAATATTAGAATTATTAACTCCTTGATTTTAGCATTTTAGCATAGTAAATGACCACAAACTTCCAAGCACTATACTGAGTTACTCAAGCCATCAAATAAAACCAGAGCAATTGGACTTCTAAGAGAAACAAATTAAATCCTCTCTTTTGTATAAAACATCTATCGTTGCTAGTTTCATGCCTTAAAAAACTCAAGTGTCACAAAATCATGCATAGGGTTATCTTTTAGCTGTTCCACACACCACATGTATATATTTAACTCATGCAACAACACACTGCATCTGCCAATTCCTCTCAGTATAACTGAGTTGTTCACACAAGCAAAAACCACCTTTTCAGCAGTGCGTGCCTTTGTAATCACTAGTTGCATGCCTTTGTAATCACTAGTTAAGTATTTAAAATCTCTCTAGCAAACAAGATATAAAATTATCAGCAACATGTATCAGCATTCTTTCGAGCAGAAGCATTTCTACAATAGAGTGACAAAGAAGTATGGAAGCACTGGAGGTAATTACCTTTTACTACCCTTCATCTGGGTACCACTGCCAGTATTGATGACTGACTGTTGATAAGTTGTCAGGTGGTAATAAATGTGAGGGAGGGGTTAGGGAATGAATACTTGAACTAAGCACATTCCTAAAGAACTAACAGGAACGTGAAGGTGAGAAGGGTTTAAAAAGTTGGTGCGTTTCAATCACACAAACTGTAGCAGTTAGTAAAGGAACTTCACAGCACGAAGAACTTAATGACAAACTGAAGTAGGTCCTCAGACATAAAAGTACATCTGTGAAAACCTCCACAGAAAATACAAGTAGGCAACGCTATTAAGAATTAATTCACTACTCAGCAATTTGTGCCTCTGCATATTTCCTAACATTACACGAATAGTTACTTAATGTATCTGTAATAATTTTCTGTTGTGTAAGTATTCTGTACAGCTCAAGGTACTGCATACACCAATGCATGTAGCATTACTAATTAATGTTGTTGTGTATTCAATTAATAATACTGTGTATTCAACTATGTATGCGTGTGTATATATATAAATATATCTACATGGCAATATTAATATTCAGGGACAAATAAAAATCACTGTCTTGCACGTAATTAAAATCTGACATGGTCAAAAACAAACACATGACAACCCTGCTAGAAATACCTTTTGCCTTTGGAATCACACCATGTTTCAATCTGGTAGTTTTGAAGTATTCTGGGAAGCAGATATTAACTCAAAGTATCAAAAATTCTCCAGATGTGAGAAACTGTTATTTTAACAACTCTTTCCACCAAACTCAGCATTTACATAGCAGCAGTTGATACAAAACCAAGCTTCTACAGAAAAGAATCCAAATTTATTAGAAGCTCAATTTAAATATGAACTCAGACTTTTACAGGGTTTATAAACTAAAAGTCAGATATAGTGAGTAGTTTTATACTTCATCAACAGTCAATATAACTAAGAATGAAAAACACAGAAGTACAACATAGGACTCCAGTGGTGCTGTGATAAACTGCTACATTTCAAATTAATCAGAAGTAAATAATAAACCTTGACAACTGAAAATCTCCTAAAGATGGGGAAAGGAAGGGTAATCAAAGTAAAGCTTCCAGGGCTAGGGAGAAGCCTCACATTGAAAAAGTGATACTTCCTTTCACATACGACTTTTAACTTGACGTAATATTAATATTAAATTATATTCTCCGTAAAAGGAGATTGTTCGTTGCTTGGAAAGAAAAATCAGTAATGAATTCCTAGAAATAGAATACATTTTTTCTTTAGAACAGCCCCACAAAAATAGTGAAAATAAAATTTAAAAACAGTAACAATGAGAACAAATACAGTAATTCTACTTTATGTTCAATTAACTGCATTTGCAGGAGACAAACGGGAATATATAACTAATCTGTTAGGTCTGTTTTCATATAAAGAGTAAAAGATTTTAAGAGAATAAACAGATTATTTTTCTCCCCTCTTTGTAAACTCCAACAGGACTTCCAGTTAAGAAAATTCCTTCAAAGAGTAAAGAGAGACTTAAAAAATTGAATCAGAACACAAGAAGAGGTGGATGTATTTCCTTTCTAGAAAAATAGGGTAGCAAATCTGTGTGTAATGGTTGTCCTTGTTCATGACAAGAACTTCAATGTGCAGTGGATCTGCCTGTACTCTGAAAGGATTACAAACACAGCTACAACGGTAAAGAACATCATGTATTTCCCCATCCTACTAATATTATGTCCAACAAAAGACTACCAAGTGGAACACAGAAGGCTTGTAAGAGAATTAAGCAATTAATTCACAGGACAAAATAACAAATTGAAGGTTCACATAGGGGGAAAAATGGAGCAACTTGTATCTTATACAGAATCTAGGCAGTAAACCTCAATACACTTTAAAAAATAAAGGTGTACCATCCCTGTTAAACCATATGTTCCACTGAGTTGCACACAAGTCTGATGATTCCCCCAGTACACCAGAATTTTTTGATTTCCATTTAGACATTCAAGGACCTTAACAGTGTTCAGTTCAGTAAGAAAAAAACCAAACAAAATCAAATAAACCCAAAATAACTAGCATAGGATGGAAAAATATGGAGAAATGATATTAAGTTTCTCTATACCACTGAACCCCTTCAGATCAAACGTTTTTTAAAAAAATAGTAGACATGTAATCTGTCATTCTTCAACAGTAATAACAACAAAAGCATTCATAGTGAAAAACAATGTTCTTATATTTTATTCTGTATGTTTCTATGGCACAACTATTACTGCTTTGTCAGCTTAGAAATGTTCCACAGCAAGCAGCCTATTGCAGAAAAGCAGGTCTAAGAACTAATTAAAACTATACCTGAACGAGTTTCAAAGAAGAGAGTCTAGCTTCTGGATTTCAGCAATGAAACAGTAAAGAAGTGAACATGCATCAGGTATGACAAAAAAAACTAACGGTTAATTAATAAAAAGAAGAAAAGAAAGACATATGAACGACACTAAGTTAAATTAGCATGACCTACAATTATCTAGGTATAAACATGAAACAGCCACTTGCATTTACTAGCAAAACACGAAGTCACAGTAGGTTACAACATACGCATGCCAAACCAACCGAAAAGAGCAGCTAACATCATCCTAATGCACACTTAGGAGAACTAGCTAAAACTGCATGCTAAGCATGCTAAAAAGTACCTTCTAGAAGCTTAGAGCAACAGGAGGTTTTCGAGTCACAGCCTACCATGCTGACACTTTGGCCAGAGAAGCTGGATTTGCTTACCTCCTGTAGAAGATCTGCTTGTTCGATGGCTTTAAGAACATTTTTCTTGGAAGTCTCCTGAACTTCCCCTCCTAAAAGGAACTCATCCAGAATGAAATAGGCTTTTTCAAAATTGAAGATGATATCAAGTTCACATACCTAAAAGGAACATCAAGCAGTATTGCTAAGTGGGAGGACACTCTCACTTGAGGTATCCTTCCACAAAACTTAAGTTGTTCACAGCTTCACCAAACTTTACTAAATCAAGACGTCAGCCTAAGGCTGTAACCTTGTATGGACTGGAGCAACAATAAAAATCAGTTCCTGAAGGAAAAAAAATTTTATTTTTTGCTTGAGTTTAAAACAGCTACAGCAACCTCTGAAAAATGCTTTCACTGTTAAAAAGGGTTCAATTCACAGCAGTCTGTAAGACACAGCACTTCAAGAGGCAAGAGAATATTCCCTACAAAGTTCTCTTCTTGCCTGCAGTATCCAAAGGCAGCTCACACAATCTTACAGAAAGATATGAAAACGAATAATCTCAAATTTCTTGCTCAGTCTGTGCATTCAATAGTCAGAAGCACTACAGATGAAGGCAGAATGAGCAGCAGTTCTTCTAGGAGTGCTCAAGTACATTACTACAGATGTTTGTGTTTGCTGTCTGGGTAAGCAGATGACTCTCTTGTCTTTCTTTACCGTTCCTGCTACTTAACAACCAACTGCCTTCTTTGGAAGCAGATGTAAGAAGTGCTCATACAAGAGCAGTGCCAGGAAGAAGAAAAGCTTGCTGCTAAGAGTAAGACTTTATCTGGCCCCAAGTGAAACTACTGTAAAATGAAATAAATACAGGCAATTAACACCAGATTAATAACAGTTCTTCTCCAAATCAATAATATAATTTCATATTTTAACAGCTATAGAGGACCATCAGTTTAGTTTGGCCAAGCAAGCCACACAAAATGTTTTAAATGCAAATTTTTAATTACTAGTTGGTTATGTTCCTGTAAAAGTGCTGTGGGCAAAAAATGACAAAATATAAAGAAACTAACTCACACTGCCAAAATACTTGTCAAGAAGTTCTACATAGCGATGAATTATTTCCAGAGTTATTAGTTCATTGTCCTGATCTTCAATAGCACAGCAGAAATAGAGGCTTGCATATCTGTAATAACAAAATAATCCTGATGTTAGCATACGAGCATAAGCAAAATGAATGCACTTGAGGAGTAACACATTCTAGGTAGTTCTTGACACTCAAGTTCACCACACTGTTACTCCAAATCATAACCAAACAAGTCCTACTAAAGAATGGCTAAAAGACCAGAAGACACGCATGTACAAAAGAGGTATGTCTCTGAGTCAAGCACAGCTTCACTCTGCCATCCTTTAGCTGACAGAACTAAAATAGCCAAAGAGGTGGTTGGAAAACTAAGTATCTTTGATTTTGTGGCATCATGGGAGAGTTCTGAGATAAGACACTTTCTCTTCTCTCTGTAACATCCATACACCAGTGTATTAATCAATGTTAAACTTTCATCATATAAGCTATACACAGATATTAAAAACCATAGAAAATGCCTCAAGAAAGATAAACTGAATTAGCAATTAGGTTTTGGTCTATATAGAGAATTAAAAAAACTCAAAAAACTCCAAAACCAACACCAGTGTCATACATGCCAATTACAACTAAGTCAATAGCTCAATTCCTATTAACTGTCCTGGCATCAGACTGATGAGATGCCATCAAATAGTTTCTAGCAATCCACTTCCATCTTGGAAGACAGGGAATTCTTCAGATATGATCGAGTTCCACTTTAACAAAAAGACCATCCAATTCTACTGTGCTCAACCATACATATGTTCAAGTCATGTTTTTAAAAAGCTGATAAAATAACAAAGAAGGTATGAAAGCTGAAAACCCCATTTAGTCTTTTCTAACGTGCCAAAACCATATGCCTTTCAGTCACACATGGTGCAAACCAGATTTCAAGTACCACCTGTCGGAACTCCTAATTTACATGAACCAGAAACAGCTTTTGTTTGCCTCTTTAGGCCACATAAAGCACTCTTGAGTAGCCAGCCCTATTGAAAAAGAAGTCATTCAGATGTGAATGCCAAGTTTAAGGTGCGTACTTGTTTCCCATACAGAGAAATCCATGCAGCTTTTAAACATTGCACATATTTTAACAGCTGGAACTTGTCAGACTTTTTGTCAAGAAGTCTTGAAAAAACTCCACTGTATTTTCAGCTTTGTTGAAATTTGTCTCCTAGATGCCTATCCAGTAGCATTTATGATCTGAGAATGTCCCCCCTGCTCCCACTCTGGTCTGAATCAAATTGCTATGGCTTCAACATTAAAGATTAATCAGAATACCTTTTATACAAGATCTTTAAACGACTGTAAAATATTACTGCCAATCCTGATGGGGGATTTGATTACACCAAACATGATGGGGGAAGAGAGGAAGACACCTCCATTGAAGGACAATACTTTCATTCCCTCGCTCTTTCACCTCTTCACCACAGGGATTCATCAGCTCATCAGAAGTCCCATCTGAGCGCAGTTTGTTTGATTTTACACTGTTCTGTTTATGCCTCACTAATCTTCCAAGGACATTTACAGTCATTGTAGTAGCTTGCAAGATTCAATCTGCAAAAGGAACCTAAACTATTTTTAAAAGTATTGGAAAGAAATATTATCAAGAAAATAAGAGCTATCAAACCTACTGAGGAATTTGTAAGTCAAGCTCCATGTTATCATATTTCATTGTAGCAAAAAAGAGCATTGACACATTACTTGACATTTACACTAATCACCAGTACTCATGCCAAATCCATCTAAACAAGGCTTTCATCACCTTCAGATGAGCAGCACTGATGATGACGAAGTACAGTTGAACTGTTTCCTTCCAGTGCTTAAACACAAGTAGAACCACATACCAGTATACTCAAATATTTTAAGTTTATCCACACGGGACAGTTCCTCTATGCTCCCCTAGTACTTAAGGGTCTCTTCTGACGCACAGAACTATTTAATGGAAAAAGAAGGGGGGAGGGGAGAGAGGGAGACCAACATAAAACACTTTGCCAGAAAATGGTCTGCTCTCAGTGTCCTCATTTAAAAGACAACGTAACATACTTTTAAAAGACTGTATTTGGCAGCTAGCGAGTGGACTGCACATTCAAGTTCTGCCAAGTGCAGTTCTGGGGAAAGAAGACCAAGAACCAAAAACCACTCAATGGGTATCAACACAAAATGGAGGCCTGGATATAGTACTATATGCAGAGAATATTTTCGTATTTATTTTTTAATCCATTAGCAACCATGACTAATGGATCACTACTCAACAAAAGAAAACAAATGCAGATTTAATAAGCCTGAAAGGCAAATGGCAGAAGAGTATAAACACATCATACCAAAGGGCATGAACATACTACAAAGGAATGCTTCAGATCCAAATTCTCAGAGGCAATAGTTTATTATAATTTTTTTCCCCTGCAGGAAAGGCTTCAGAAAAAGTGTCCACTTATAACCCACAACAGACACTGGAAGTTTTGCCAAATGTAGACCTCTACATGGACAGTATCCACACAAAGACAAGTAGACTACTTGGGCTTGAAAAGATTTCTGCTCTGCAGAAACAGTTTCTTCCTAATGAGCCTGACAGAAACCTGTCTTTCAAATGCACCCAATGAACAGGCAAACCCTGTTAGAAAAGTATATACACAAAAGAAAATTAAGAAGTCTGAAAGAAACATTCTGCCTTTTTTATTTCTATTGCAATTGTGGTCTTTTTTATCTCATTAAATATTATTAAAATAATCTTCAGACTCAGCTGCTTGCCCTGATTTATGAAAATATTTTGTGATAAATATCCTCCACTTATCAGAAAGGGGACCAAAACCAGAGAGACAAAAAACAGTTTGGATGAAATCACCTGAAATGTAATACAGGATTAAAGAACAAAATGTAACACAGTGGGTATAAATACTTATGCAAATTCCTGCCTTCAGACAGATGGCCTCAGGATTTTTTTTTGATAGGAAACAAATCCATGCATCTCCTCCCCTAGACTTGCAATAATTCAGCAGTGGGAAGCCTCAAAAAAGGCAGGCAATGCTTCAACAGTTCTCTTCTGCTCTCACAGCCAGGTTCAGCAACTCTGCTGAGAGATCAGGTCGCTGTGGGCAGAGTACAACTTGCAAATCCTACCACTTCGGTGTGCTCTCCTTCTAGATGAGAGAACACCTGCTTGAAGTCATCCCTGAAGTTTGTCACCAGGTAGACCTGCAAACAAGCCATAAGTCTGTCAGCATCTAAGTCACTTTGCATGTAGATCCTAATAGTGGAAGTTTAAAGTTTACAAAGTTTGGCAGAAACAGAACTGAACTCTAAAATGACAACCAGGAGGCAAACAAGTGCTTAAGGAGCCCAAGAATCTGTAGTTTGCTGATAGTTGACCCAATGAAAACTGGGACCACTAATAAGCTGTGCTTTACAAAAGATTTTTTTCTTGTCCCACAACTTTACACATTGCTTTAATAAAACATGAACTTCTGAGACTCCAGGACAGAGTCTAGCAAAACAAAGCACTTTTCCAGTTTCTTATTTCAGCAAGGCTATAGCCCCCAGCAGTTTCAAAATAAACAACAATTTGATATACTGCTAATTCTCTAAGAAAAAGCTGCTGCTTCTTGATAGTGAGGTCCTCCTAGTGCCACACAAACTAGAACCCTGTACAAAGAAGACCTGATCTAATTAAAATTACCAGCCCCAGTAACTAATTCACCATGATCACTGCATTCAGCCACTTTTACAAAGCTACCTAATCAACACCATAGTAGTACTTTTAGGAGGTACAACTGGATGCTAAGTTATGTATAAGGAAAAAGAGGGATCATGCCAACAAGCTGGGCACACCCCAGTGACCACATGGCTGTACCTTCAGCTCACAACACTATAAGGGGCATCATACTTGCACAATGGGCTCTTTCATTGCTTCTTTCAGTGGAGGGAGGGTAGAAAGAAAGTTTTAAAACTTATTCTGCTGCAAGTCTTTAACATAACCTTTGATTATGGTTATGTTGTGCAAAAGTAAAAGACAACTGCCACATCAAGAGCAGCAAAAGCTATGGTAGTTCCATAACAATGTATTCCAAATACAGTCCCAAACTGACACATAAAAGCAAAGTCACAATCCTTAATCAAATAACTAATCAACAATAACTAAGTCCCATGAATGCAGTTCACCAAATGCTAACAAAGTAAAATTTATATAAAATAAGTTTTTCTCCAAGTTCTGATTTTGACTGCGATATACTACACAATGAAAATAATTCACATTGCCAGAAGCTAAAATAGTGAACAGAGGTCTTCAAAGAAAAAAAAAATCACCTCCTAAGTTCCCTTTTTTAGGAAAATTAGAAATGTTAACATTTAACACATTTTTCCTGCCACAGGGGAAAGCTGCATGAACTTCTACCCTATAGGCTCCAAAACCACTATGTTACTTTTTAAATGACAAAATGTGAAGAGCAAACACATCAATTGTGTTTGTTAAGTTTCTAATCAGCTGTCTGCAGATGACTGCCCCTCTATTTTCACAAAGTGTAATTGTTGTTGGCTTCCCATATTTAATTTTTTATTTTCCCAGCAAGTCACTTCAAATCTCTGTGCTTCTTGAAGTTAGAAGTTCACATCCCTTTTTTTAATCTTCTGGTGTCTATCAGCCTGAAAAACTACCTTCCAAACCAGCTACAGAATAAATACAAGCCAATTCACATACCATGACAAAAACTAGGCACCTCTCCATCTATGTTTCGTAGTGCTGAAGGAAAAGAAGAAGGCAATGACTGAGTCTATGTTGCAACTATTATAAATGCTATATGTATGAAACCAGAGGGAAATAAAAGCTACATCACGTACATTTAGATGAATTTCAAGATGTATTTACTTGAAGATTCAGAAAACATCCTATAAAGATGAAATGCTACAGAGCTAAGGAAGCTAATCCAAACAGTCCAGCAGTCTTAATAAATGTTAAGTATCATAAGGAAGCTAAGGCTACTGTCTTGCCAACTTTGCATTTTAAGTTCATTTTGTTCTTGCAAAAAAGTACAACAATGAGACCCTTGAATATACTTCTAATACTGCCAACCATTCTTTGGGCTGCAATATCTAGGTTCAGTTCTCCTACATGTGAACAATAAACACACACTAAAAACAAAAACAGCACTTAAATTTCAACAATTTAAGACTCATAACAGGCACATACTTTTATAACTTAGATTGAAAAACGTTTGCGCCAGCAGGTTCAGATCCTTCACAGCAACAGATCAGACAAGAACAAATCTTAGCAGAGATCCTCTAGAGATGCTCAAGAGGAATTGGGAACACCTTTTGCAATTCCACAAGCCACAGAGTTCCTTTTGGTGTGTTTCTCTTTTAGCCACCACCTTTTCAGCTACAAAAAGCCACCCTTTACAAAGAAATCATACTCGTTGGTACTCATCATCTTTAATTATGGTGCAATGATGGGAACAAGTCCCACAAATCTAAGAACTGTGAGTGTTATCAGATACAGAAATTTAAACTATCACCTCTTCTACCTACTCCGTCTGGTGATGTTTTAGTCAAAAAAGAAGCTGAGATGTTCATTAGCTTGGTATAAGCTCATCTTTAGCAGTTTCATAGGCTCTCTGTGCCAGATTGGTCTGCAGAGAGTGAAATAAGCTACTGCAGTCAGCTGTGCACACCAGCAGTCCAGCAGACAGACTGCAGTATTTAGACCATTTTTAGCCAGACATAGACATTTCTCAGCAAATTGCTTCATTCTCCTTGACCATGGGACCCACAACACACCACTGAGATGCAAGAACACCACAACGTTCAGCAACTCAAAGTTGTACCCAAATTTCCACCAGCTCCCTAGACACAAAAGGACATGGCAAATAGTTGTTAACAGCAATAAACAGGGACGTTCAGAAAGCAGCTGTGTGGAATCATCCCAAGAACAGCTACTGCTGTTCAAGACTGGGTAAGGAAGGACACAGACTGGCCTACTCATGCCTCATTTTTCTGATTTAGTCCCATGAATGCCCAGCTGAAAAAGCACTTGCAGGCATTATCACTGAAGGAAGCACAGCGATTGTTTGAGCAAGCTTGTCTACATACATGTTCAAGAAGTTTTGTGAGGAAATCAAGAGAGAGAAGAAACTGCGTATGTTATCAGCACAGCCTCATGCATTGCTTCTCCTCTTTCCTCCTCATGTTGAAGAACTACATGCATTAGACAGACCAACAATACTCACACGCATGCATTTTCACAAACCAATGTATGAGAGCAGGACTTAAAACATCTGAACATATTTGATACTACTCTTTCGTTATCCTGGAAAAGAGTTACAAACTCATTTCTGATCCAGTTTTTTCTGTCCTATCTACAGGGAATACAACAATATTTACTGTAGGGCACGAATTATCTACCATCTCCATAAGAAAACAAGAATGCATAAACCGTCTGAAGTTTACAACTAACCAGGGAAGACAGATAACTCAAGGCTTTGGAGCACCACCTTTAGCTGGAAAAGATGCAGCCTACCACATAAGCAGGAGGATTACTGTTATTTCTGGAGAAAAATTATGTTCACACCACTCCATTGTGGTATGTTCTAAAGATCAGAAAAAGCTAAAAAATGATTGCCAAATACTCCTAGAAGGGTTAGGGAACAACTAAAAAATGAAATTATTGCGAGGAAAATTCGCAAAATTCACACCAAAAGAAAGCTAGCCATGACTTCTTTAATTATAAAAAAATCTCTTCTTGTACTTAAAGAAAAAGAAAATCAAAA
The DNA here is from genome assembly GCA_013397175.1 of Platysteira castanea. Taxonomy (NCBI): domain Eukaryota; kingdom Metazoa; phylum Chordata; class Aves; order Passeriformes; genus Platysteira; species Platysteira castanea. The sequence continues at coordinate 306,138 of VYXC01002940.1, forward strand.
AACCAAACCAGGTACTTTGAAAAATGTTTTCCTTATTTCTATGAGCCATTAAAAGCAAGTTATATTTTCAGGTGATTTATGAACCCACTGCTTGAGGTAAATATTTGTAACATTTTAATCACTTATTAAATCTGAAATGTGTACAAATACGAACCATGTATGTATAGTGTGAACATAAACAGAGTACCAAGAAGAACTGCCACTGCTTATGAAAGTAGAAGGAAAGCTCCTTTCTTTTCTTCAGTACATTTCTAAATGCATGAGTGATTTTCCACACATGAATGAATCCTGCTTGGTTATCAAATTAGATTCAAGGGGAAAGTCAGTCTTCTCTGTAACCAGCAGAGGGAAGGAAAAAAAAAAAACCAACAAAACAGAAACAACCTTTCTTATTTTCTTGCTACTTAATACACCATTTGTAATGTATGGCAATTACGAGGTTAGTGAGACAGAACCACCTTTTGTAGACAATCTTCAGGTCTCTCCATTCCAGGAAGCTGCACATTTTCGGTTTGCGGGCTAATACTGTTTGAACAAGTTCCCTTGTGATTTTCTTCTTTTCTTTGTCAGATAATGGGACATACCACTTCTGGAGTCTCAGTTTCCCCTGGCGACTAAAAAGCAACATAAACTGCATCTGTTGAATTGGAAGGAGGGGGGGAAAAAAGAAAAGCATTAATCTCAGTCACCGAGTTTCAAAAAGGTCTCTCTCAGAAAAACCAAACAGGAAGAAAGACGGACATCCAAAAACCCTAACTACATTATCTATTTCTATAGCACTGGCAGATGTTACACAAGATTTGGAAGTAGCAATAATATAAAGGATTCTGCTGAGCAAGGTCAGTCGAGCCAAAGGCAGAAGAAAGCGCACACAAGTTTCAGAAAGGGATGTCAGAACCATCGGCTGGCGAGTGAATATACCCCAATTTCAGACCAGACACGTCCAGCACCAGTATGGTTTCATTTGCGTTTTCTAACCAAAATGACAGAAAAACAGCACAGCAGACTCTTCCAATACCCAACCTCATCTACAGTTCACCGGATTAAAGCCTTACGGGAGCAATTTGCACTTAAAATCTTTCTGAAAAGCCTCGGAATACTTTAAAAGACATCAAACCTCCCAGCGGAGAGTCCTACGGCACAGAAAAGCCCAGTCTTTTCCCACGTTACACAAAAGAAGAGATTAAGTGCTCTCCCTGCGGTCCTATGTTCCAGGTCTCGCTTCCCCTAAAGGAGTGATGTTGCAATTATATTTTAAGAGGAACTTGCCGCGCTGTGCTTTTCAGCAGCTGTAACACTAAATGAAATGGCTTGGGCTTTTTTCTTTTGCCTTTTTTGCTCGAAGTTGTATCGGGCTGGGGAAGTTTCCCAGGCAATATGACAGACATGAAATACGATGCGAAAGGCCAGCCTGGTCCCGGGTGACAAGCGTGACCAGCGCCAGCCGCGACGAGCGGCGGCCGCGCCCGCAGCGGCTCCGCGGTGCCAGGGCGGGGGCAGAGCCCCGCAGCCCCCGCAGCCTCCCAACATCCCGCCTCGCCTCCCCGCCGGCCCCAGCACCGCCCCGGCTCCCCCCTCGCGGAGCGGACGGCTCGGGAGGCGAGCCCGGCTCCGCGCGGCTGTGCTCACCGTGCCCGGGGGACAGCGGAGCTGAAGCGGAGAAGGAGGCACCTCTGCCCTGACCGGCACGCCCGGTGTTGCCGCCGC